>JARKHS020018650.1:0-33102 GCA_030143305.2 Amblyomma americanum | reverse complement strand
GAACGAGAAAGCTTGGCCGCCGCCGGTCGTGCTTCGCCGGCTCTCCTCCGTGCTGCTGCTATATTTCTCTGGGCGGGCCCGTGGCCACCCCGTGGCATCCCACACCGTAACAATATATGCATGTAAATTTCATGAGTAAACATAGTTGAGAGTCAGCGCTGTGTGTGTCTTGTGTGTCCATTCTGCGTACGCGTCTTTTGCGCTGTTTAAACCAAGTATGAACCACCACCCGCACGTCTACCCTTGTGCTCTTATCGACTCTGTGAAGGCCGATATATTTTGGGGGGCTGAATCGTGGCTTGACCTTACCATTAGCGATAGTCAAGTGTTTTCCGATGACTTCATTGCGTATCGGAAAGACAGATACCGTGTGGGTCGCGGCGTCTTTCTTCTAGTTCGCCGCTCTTTAAACTCCTGTGAACTAGATATAGGTCACGACGCTGTGAAGTCAGTATGGTGCAAAATTAGCTTGCAAGACAGTTCTTCATTTGCACCCGGTGCGTTTATCGGCCACCAAACTCGACCGTCGACACGCTTCAGGTTTCACGATATCGTTTCCGAAGCCTCTTTTCACACTTTTTCTACTGGCAGGTGACTTTAACTTGCCTGACCTAAATTGGCGCGACGGCACTTGTGAGCACACAGCTGTTGGAACTCGTGAAACAAACATATTAGATTTGTTTCTTTTTTTGTAAGTCGCCAAGTTTTGTGAATTTTGTACGTGTCATTCCGGGAATAAGCGACCATCATGCTGTCGTCGAAAGTATTCAAGCAAAAAGTAGCAGACAAAGGAAAAAAGAAACCAGACAGAAAAGTGTACCTATATGAGCGGGAGGATTATGCCAGCATATCAACGATTCTTTTTGATCAGCTGCCAGTTTTTGAATGCCTTTCTGATGATTGTGACGTTCAGGAATTGTGGAATAAAAACTCAGAGTTTGCCAATGCCTACATTTCTAGCATTGAGCACGGTGAATGTAAAAAAGCGTAACAAACCGTGGATGGCAGCGCGTATCTTAAGAATATTTGGGAAAAGAAGGCATATATGAAAACCGAATTAGGGTGGGAAAGTGTTTCTGCTTGAAGAACATAATTGCGCCTTAAACTATTGTATCAAATGTTTCATGATAAAACCGGCATTCAAAAGGAAAAAAATATTTACACAGGCCCCATTATCTCTCTTCCCGTATCGATTACTGCTTTAAGATTTTGTAATACCGTACCAGAACTAATATGTATGCAAATTCATTTTTTGTACGTTCTATCAGTGAATGGAATTGTCTTTCAGGTCAGCAAGTGTGCTGTACATATGAAGATGTGTTTTTTTTTTAATGACTGTTACCTCTCTGCCGTAGCGCCTTCGGGCTAAGCGGGGTAAACATGTAATAAGGAATAAAGTACGCCATAACAAACACCGCAACTGTCCTGTCGGCCCCTCGTAGCCGCGCAGCGCGCGTCCCGACGACGCGCTAGTTTCTGCTCCAGGAGTCTACGCCAGCACTGTGCCGCGGCAACCGCTTCTAAAGTGTCACGGGGAAAGCACCGCTTTTGCCTCTACAAAGCCTTCAAGAACACTATATAGCTGCGCCGACTGCGGAGCAGACGCCGCCCGCATCGTCAGTTGTGCGCATGGGCGGAGTGAGGTCGGAGCATACAGCAGGTATGTGCGCCGCACATACCTGTACGATCTACACATACGCGCTGTACGATCACTTTTTTTCCGCATGCGCACGCGTCGTTGCGACAGTGCGCAAGGGCCGAACAATGGAGCGCATCAACGCATCTGCCTGTGCGCACAAGTTGGTTCAACTTCAGCTTTTTTCCGCACGAGCGGATGGCCGCATGACGCTATTGGCTGCTGTGCCCTGACGTGCCAACGCAGCGGTGCCGGGCCGCGCCTCCTCAGCAAGATGGCCGCCCGCGAAGCGGAGTGAAAAACCAGGCCTAGTAGCTGGCAGCTGTGCCGAAAAACACATATTGGCCGCATGTGACTAATACGAGTGTTGACAGCGACCTCGAGCTTCACCGTGTGCAACAGCGGCAAGCGGCAGTTTCCCCCAAGTTGCTTTTTCGTCGTCTACACTGTGTTGACCGAGCGGCCTACAAGCCTACGCTGTCTACGCGAGATGTAACAATGCCGGTTTTCGCGATGTGTTTATTTGGAGCCGTTTGTGATAGTGTCAAGCGTTCTTTGTTCGCGCGACGGCATTCGCGAACAGCAGCGAGAAGCAGCTCCCCAGGGGGAATTTCCTGCGCGTACAGCGAACTTCACAGCGCAGTGACAAGCGTAAGTGTAGTGAAAGTGATTAAAGTCGGAACGAGTGCTTTTGCGTCAGTAAGTGATGTCGCCTGCAAGTATAATTACGTTTGAAAAGCTTACTACGCAAGCCTTGTTTTCCGAGTGCTGAAATGGACTTCGAACTGTACAGGCTACAGCAGATCCTGGTTTGGGTGCACGCGTGTGTACTGAGTGAACGAAGTGTGCTGGGGCCATTATTGTTCTTATTATATATTAATTATTTTACAACTGAACTTGATCCGAATGTCCAAATCAGGTTGTTTGCGGATGATTGTGTGCTTTTTCAAGAAATAACTTCAATTAACGTCGAAATACATCCAAACTCTTCTCTTGCTAATAATCTGACGCCCTGCTTTAATTTGCGCGAACCGATTTATTCAAGTTTTCATTTTTTCCTCGCACTGTAACAGTCTGGAATGGTTCTTTATTGCCTTTCGCCACACTTTGATGTTTATTATCTTTGTGACTATTGTTTTGTTGTCATTTAACCCATCCTGCTTGGACCTATACAAGGTTTGCAGTATTGAATAAAGAAAGAAAGAAAGAAAGAAAGAAAGGAAGAAAGAAAGAAAGAAAGAAAGAAAGAAAGAAAGAAAGAAAGAAAGAAAGAAAGAAAGAAAGAAAGAAAGAAAGAAAGAAAGAAAGAAAGAAAGAAAGAAAGAAAGAACTGCCGTGAGTGCGACGTGACGAAATTAACTTCGTGCTATGCAGCGAGTCGCATTCGTTGAGCAGCGGCAGTGATCGCGAGCACAAGTCGTTGTGCTTCGGCGTAGCCATCACCGATATCGATAGTAGTTCGTTTGTACTGTGTTAGACAACCGCCGTGAGTGTGACGAGACTATTCTGAAACATGTGTTTTGCGTATGCGAAACGACTTCGGCTGCACGGCTGCTGAGCTGTTTTCTGCCGGGATTACAGAAGCGCTGCCAGCATTCTCCGGCGCTGTGCTCCATAAAGTGCAATTTGCGACTATGAGTGGCCGGATTACGATAGTATGCCGGCGGCACTGTGAAATATGTGTGAAAACATCGGTGGGCATGGCAGATCTCACATCTAGAGCGGCTTTTTTTTTTATTTCCTGCCGGCTGCGCGGGCCCATATCTGCAATAAATATTTCCGTAACAGATTGAATTCAACTTCCTCTGCATGTGATCACGGTCTGAGCCAAACCAGTAGTGTTAAGTATGGATTGTAACATATCACCACATCAGGAACGTTTATGTGCAAACAAAAACCATTGTCGCAACTCATTCACCGGTGTTTCACAGTGTGGAAGTCTCTAATATGGGCCCACTAGTGCAGCGCTTGTTCATGAGAATTTCATTTTATCTTATGCCAAAAAGAAAAAGACTACAGGAGAGGCTTACGCTTCTGAAAACAGTCACTCCATATACAATGGGGCCTTATTAATATGAACGCGGTTCCGGATCAGAACTGTACATATAGTTTTCCTTAAAGCGAATCGTGACTAAAGATGGAAAGCATTTCCAGTAAACTGCTGTGATTACCATTTATTTTTTGCTTGGCAGAGTGGAGTAAAGGTGGATATTTAACAAATGCTTGCAATACTGAGTCCATTATCGTGGTTGCCATGGCTATTGGTAAAACGCAGCGATCTCGAAGTGCCCCGGGAGACATGACAATCAGTATAGAAACTGCACTCTTTAAATCAACACCTGATCCCATATTCATTGTTGCTTTCACTACACTGCTGTCGCCGAGGTGCTCAACAACTCGGCTTTATTGCTGCCGAACAGTTGTTAACTAGCGCTTCTAGGTAAGCAGCACCTCGAGTATGAAACATTCTCGCAGCATTTAGAAGCATATGTCATCAATGCATCTGCTGTGTTCATTTACCTGCGACTGCCTGCAATGGACATTATTTGCCTGCTGGATGAAGGCGATGGTGGGCATATGAGAATGTATTTGTCAGAGATGTAGAATGCTTCCTAGATTTCATTCGCCTTCTTTGCATTTGCTGCATTTCTAAATTTGTTTCCTTGAATGTAGATGCTTGTTTGCACCTTCCACAATGCTCAGCGGTAGGTTTCTGTGGACCCACATCTGCTCACATTTGTCGTATGGCCGTGACAGGCCCATATTTTTGTACATTGTGAAAACTAAAGAAACAAGGTTTATTTTGATTTTTGAAAATGTGCTATGCGCTATTGCACTGTGGTTGACCCTCCAATGCTGACGTTGAGCCGTTTCAACACATTTCCTTACTGCTTGGATTGTATTTGCAGATTCCCTGCTTTGCACCTGTGCCAAGTCCTTCTCGTGCCCTACATGCTTTAACTCGAGTGTTTTTTTCTTCTTGCCGTGTGCTCTGTTTAAAAAAAAAACCTTAAATTAGCGTTGCAAGTAAACATCTGTTAGATTATAAGAAAAAGTTATACAGGCAGCGAGCGGCTTAATTAATTAATTTATGCAGTGAGCAAAGTGCGCCAGGAAATGAGTCGCCGAGCCTTTCAGTGCCGATGATTTTGACACCAGAAAGAGAAGTGCTTTGTCAGTCAGAAAGTGCAAGCGGAGAGAGTCGGAGTGCCTGGCAGTTCAATGTTTAGCAAAAACTGCACGCTATGCTGGAAGTGGTATGAGGGCAATTCCGCGGTGCAGCAGCTATATGATTCAGTCTGTATCGGTCACCAAACACTTCTAACAGTCCTTGCGCTATGTTATAGTGGCTAGTTACCGCAGTCCAGACTTTCGCACTGCATTCCATATTACATGACAAAAATATGTGGGTCCCAATTGGCTTTGGGCAATTAAACCCTGTGATTTGTCCAAACAGCAAGTTTCTATGTTAAGGCATGCGTGCTTTGATAAAGTTTCATTCCCAGAAAATCTGTCCATAATTCAAGCCATCATATTACAGGGTGGATATTAACGAGGCATGGCTGCATACAGCAGAATGTGGTAATTTTTTTTGTTCTGATAATGTCACGAGCACCAAATCATCGCACAATTTCTATGACTAGCATGGGTTCCAAATCGTGAAAAAAAGTACACTCACACTGCTAAATGGTTGTGGCCCGTTAAATTGTTCCTTCTAAATTGGTACGCTTTTTGAAATGCATACCTGTGATAGCCAACTTTTCGTTCTTCGTGACGTACACTTGAACCTTAGTCTCTTTGAGAAAGCATGCGATAAAATCTTTTATAAAATAATGTTTTGCATCGTACTGTTCTGAGTGGGGTTTAAGTGATTAGCCAGTTAACAGCAGTTGGCCCGTGCTAGATCTTGCTCATCCTGCCTTCCCTATTTGGAATCCCGGACAAACCGAAAGGTATTGTACTTGGCCCTTCCCTTTTTCTTACCTTCATTAATGACTTTCCTTTCGCTTGATGGGAATAACGCGCTACACACGGACAAAAACCGGCAATTGAAACGACGGACACAGGACAAGCACCCCGTTGTGCAAATCACAAATGTTCGCCTTACTTTGAACGGACTACAATGTTAGCTCGTGCAAGGCACAAGAAAGAAAATAAAAGAAGCCTTTCAGATATGGGAGTAGCGGGGCTTGTTGGTACATAGTTCCAATACACTGTAGCGCAGTAACAGACGAGGACACAAGAGACGAGAGACTCGTCTTTTAGTGCGCTACAGTGTATTGGAGATATGGGAGGCCGGTGAAGACGAGTGCGCAAGCACACCCTCGGTGTTGTTATAAAGTGGGGAGTTAGAACTTATCAAGAAACAAAGGAGCGTGCGACACAGCCGTTGGCAATGAATTAATTGTTTCAGTATGTGCATGAAATGTATTTATGTGCCCTCGTACCACAATAAATTTTAGTTGTTAGTGTGCGCTTGTCCTGTGTCCGTCGTTTCAGTTGTCAGTGTTTGTCCGTGTGTAGCGCGTTATTCCCATCAAATGTACAACCAACTAGCCCACACTGCTGCCTTGCTTCCTTTCGCTGTTTCATTTAACTAGTCTTCATTGATTGCTCTATGGTCTGCCATCCCACTATCAATATCAACATTCCAACACTTCAGAACAACCGTCTTTGTGCTCGGGAATGGACTATTTTGCAATGTTAATAGGATTGCATTAAAAGTTTTTGCTGTCTGCCATCCCCGTCTCCGTTACGAGCTGATATTTGTCAGTATTTCCTTTGTGTTTTTATCCTACCCTGTTTCAAGCGAAAGCAACACAGAGACTTCCATTATGCCATGTGGTTAAAATGCTAGGTGCGTGTGTTTGCGCATGTGACTGTTATGTGCGTCGGTCATTTTATCCTTATCTTCATCTGAAATGGCAAACAATGTATGTTATGGAGCCAGCAATTACAGTGTTTATAAAAGGATGCCTCCTTCTCCTCTATATTAAATCTGAAATTCACATATAGTTCTGTTGTCATAAATGGAGTCAGATTACAGTTGCTGTGAATTTTGTGTGTGAATGTGACTTTCTAACATTGACGGCAGTGAAACGCCTGGAAAGACAGAAACCTTTACTCAATATTAATTTACTTATAGAGTTGCTGTTTTCCTTACATTAGGAACACGAGTTTTCATATAAGGCCCTGAGGAGGGTTATCATTTTTGGGAATTATTTGGAAAAAGGAGGCCACAAGAGAAGAAATTTGTTTGCCTAATACATGCAGCCTTTCTAAGACTGTTTAAATTCTCATGCACTCCCTGTATGAAGCCGAAAAGTAGGCACAGCCGAGTCAAAGATCTTCAAGCAGTTAGGTTAACAACTAAATCATTTTAACATAAGTTATGCCTAAAGAGAACTTTGGCAGTTTGAAAACCAGACTGGCAATGAAATAAGCTTTACTTCGCAGATGTTGCTAATAACAACAGCTAGCACTTTCGAAAATTTTATACATGACAAGTGGCGCAGCCAATGCTCACTTATATCTGCTGTTCTAGGAACCAGAATCACTGTTACGATCCCTCATTTTTTTTTCTACTCAAGAAAAAAAGCCAAACATTACTATGAAGCTATATGAGAGGACATATGCATGTATGCCCTACACACAATTGTATGCTTATTTTTTATTTCATTTTATTCTGCAACAACACAGCTTTCACCTTGTAAACATATTTCTACAAATTCTGCTTGAGATAACCACTATGCATGGTCAGTGCATCCTGTTTCCCTAAATATTTCAAGTATCCTTTCCCAGCCTCAACCAGGAGCCGTCCAGATGTAAGCCAGTTTGCCAACTCACACATCATGTTATGTTTACACTGAAGGTAAAAGGCATGTATGGCCTTTTATTAAGTACTAAGAAACAACTTTGTTTTCATTAACATGGGCACTTTCACAATTTTTGGAGTTGTACAGACAACATGCCAGCTTGTTTCTGCATGTGTCACAATTGACTGGCTCTGAGCACAACTCTCCAGGCTTGTTTGCACCGCTGAATTCTAGCTTGTGCAATTCTCTTCCGTTTTGAGCTAAGGAATGACTGCTAAAATAAACTGGTCGCCCGCTGTCACTGCAAAAAACAAAGCATTGCATTTTAGCGCAGTGATAGATGGCTTGGCCTTTTTAACTGTCACCACACTGTGCTATCTCAATTTTGTCTTTTCTAACGGATTGAATAACATTACAGAAAGAAAGCAGTACTGTTGCATGGTCACTCTTCTGTGAAATGCAAAAGTGCTGCAGTTACAACTGATTTTACATATTTCAACTTACTGGGAATGTCATAATTTTCTCGTGTATTTGGGTTCGCAATCGACAGCAGTGTGCTAAACTATGGAATATTTAATATATGCACAGTTCAGACACACACTTCTGATATCAATGAACAGATAAGTCTTTTGCAATAACAGTTAAGTGGGGAGACAGCAAGGAGGCTTGTTTACTTGACAGTAACAACCAACGTTTATAGATGATAACTAAAGTGTGCATGGATTAATGAAAAAGCTACAACATAAATGCTATTCAAATATATGTAAAAAGACTGCTGTGCGCTAGTTTGAATAGCTGATGATTTAACCTGTGCCTGATCTCAGCTATGTGAATTTCCCTATTATATTTACAAATGATCGAATATGACTTTACTGCTAACCTATACCCTGTTCTAGTCTCGTATCCATGGCTCCGAGAATTCGCGATACGAATAGCGTCGTCGTTCTGAAATCGTTATTGCATATTAGGCTATAGCGTAACTTTCAATATGGGCACTCTTCAAATATAAGGAGGACAAAAATCTTAGATCGTAGTTAGAACGGTGCATATACTGGCGGTCTTCAGCGGAGTATAGCCGACTAGCGGTCGAACGAGTTGTGTCACGATCGCGGTGTGATGCCTTTTTTTCACTTTCTGAAGTGGAAATAGCGCAAACATAATCGTTTCCCACGACGCTGTTTCAGAACCTCGACTGCGGTGTTGCAAAGATTGTTGCGACTTCGTTCGCGGACATAAGAATTGGCCGCGCCGAGACCCACGGCTATCACAGCCGATCGGGGTTTCACCTGCTACAAAAAATCTCACAGCTAAACATGTCTCGGGTGAGCCACAATTTCAATGTGTGTATATTCGTACGGCAAGATATTTTCGTGTTTTGCTACGGCAGATGCCTGTGCTGCCGCACGGACGTCACTGACGTGCGCGCCAATCAGAACGCCGGAGTCGTCCGCTTGGTCGTACAGCGCCCTTTAGTTAGCATTTCGAGCCTTCGGCGTGGTAGCGCCGTAGCCACCTTGGCAGCTGCCGGCGGCGCGGCGCGCCGGCGAAGCCGAGGAGGGGGAGGGGGGGGGGGGGGGGGAGTGAATCCACGTCCAGGGACGAAGGTGAAGAAGGAACGTTCAGCGAAACGCAGTGGCGAAATACTGATTTTGCAATTCGACTGAGCGAGTTCCACTCAGCCAGCTGTAGCTATCGCGTCACTCTAGATTTCACCAAAGCTAAACCACAGCCATTTTTTTTTTACGTTGCGGTCTTTGCGTTGCTTGCGAACGTAGGATTGAGTACACTGCGGCGCCCGCTTAACAGTGATAACAGCGCTAATCCCTCTACGTGGTATCGTGTTCTAAACTGTTGTATTCGTCTTCGTTTTGCCCATTTTCACCCTCGCATCAAGTTTCAAGTGACAAATCGCTTTTTCAGATTGAGGGGCAATTTTTCAGGTGTTAAGCCTTACGAAGTAGCGTTAGTCGTTGTCATAGAGATGATCCGACGCAGTGCGATTGGCTTGGTTTTGCCTCGTCTTCTATTAGAGTGGCTGCAGCAGTGTCTCTATCTGTTGATGGACAGCGCTAGGAAGATCGTTTAACAGAACCTCTTGCTGGGTTAGTTGGTGTAACATTGTTTAACAAAAATAAAAACAGCGATAATTTTTACACAAACCACACAGAAAGACCAGACAGGATGGGCACAGTCCTGTCTCGTCTTTCTGTGTGGTCTGATTAATAATTAGCGCTGTTTTTACTTTTGTTACACAGCGCTGGGAAGAACGCGCGGCATGAGTTCCTTGATAACTTGAAAGTACCGCCACTATTAGAATTTGGTGGTGGTGGTTGCTGCTATGAAAGGGGAGGGGGGGGGGAGACACTGGTCCCGACGTATGTTGGCCCTTTGGGCATCACTCTTGGGGACCAGGGGAGGGGGGTAGGCGATGTATGTGGGGAGGGGAGGGGGAAGGCCGCCGCCGTCGTATCCGTGGAAGTCCTTGGCCGTTTAGGAGTCACACCGCCGCAGCAACGTCAGCGCCCAACAGGGAGGGGAGCCTCGGTGCACTGGGAGTGTGTGCAAGCACCGGGCGGGGGGAGGGGAGCCTCGGTGCACTGGGAGTGTGTGCTAGCACCAGGACGGAATGAGGGCAGCTTCAGTGCACTGGGAAAGTGCAAGCACCTGACGTGGGGGGGGGGGGGGGGGGTAGCCTCGGTGCATTGGGAATGTATGCACGCACCGGGCAGGGGGAATGAGCATCGGTCCACTCAGATCCATCGCCTCGTGCTGGACGGGGCGAAGGTCTAGAGGAGGATGCTCAGGCCAGTCTCCTCGAGGAAGGAGAGGAGGACCCGATGCGACAGGAGCTGGCTGCGAGCCGGGAAAAGGAGGTCGTGCTCCGTGGTATACGAGAGACCGAGTGCTCGGTATCCCGACTCGAGTCGTCGCCTGGGGGGATCATGGGTCGGGCACGCCAGCAGGAAGTGGCCGAGGGTCCCCGTGTCTCCGCAGGAGGGGCAGGCAGGAGAGTGAGCCCTGCCGCAGGCATACAACCTGGAGGGCGTCCACGTGCAACCGATGCGCAGGCGCAGGAGGAGGGCTCGGTCCTGCCTGGGCAGCTGGTCCGAGAGCCGGCGAAAGGGCTTGTAGGCCGCAGTTCTCCGGTCGGGGTGAAGGGCCCGTACCATCTGCATGATGAGGGGGCAGGCAAAGTCATGTTGAGTCACTGCAAAGGATACCGGGGACCCATTTGTGTGGGCAGACTTGGCCAGGACGTCGGCCAGGTCGTTGCCTTCAATGGCGGAGTGGCCCGGCACCCAATGCAGGGAGATCTGGTGGCCCGCATCCTCCAGGGTCTGCAGGCGGGCCCTTAGCAGGAAGGTATTGGCCACATTACCATGAGGCCTGGACAGCAGCTGGAGGGCTGGTCGGGAGTCACAGAGGACCGCGACTGGACCAGGTGGGATGGTCGCAATCAGATCCGCTGCCAGGTGTAGTCCGGCCAGCTCAGCCGCAGTGGAACTGCCTGGGAAGGGCAGCCTGCTCGTCCTTGTCGCGTTCAGCTGCGGAGCCACGAGTGCCGCTGCGCCCTGTCCTGTGGCTGGTAGCACCGAGCCATCGGTGAAGAGAAGGGTGGACCCCTTCATCTCATCCAGGAAGGCAGCAGCAGTCCGATTGAGGGCCGCAGCTGGTGTGTGGCGCTTGGAACTGCCTCCGAAGTCCAGGGAGACCTGCAGGGGAAGACGCGTAGGTGGTGGGGGAGGGCAGGATGGCTGGCGGGAGGGCCCAGGCACTCCATATAGGCAGCGGAGAGCATGCCCACCCTGGAGTGGGTGCGTCCCTAGAGGCGTGCACGGAGGGCTCTGCCGTGAGGAGCATGGTAAATGCGGTCCGTGTGTGTGAGGCCTCTCTGTAAGAGGAGATTTAGTGGGAGCAACCCCGCCTCGGCTAGGGTGGCTGCGATCTGGGAGCTCTGTGGGACTCCCAGGAGACGGCGGATCCATTTCCGCACAGAGGCGGCGGATCCGGGTGGTCCATAGAGTCACCAGAAGAAGGGCGTAGAGCACCGCTGATGTCCCAGCTGCCTCAAACAGCCGAATGGCCCAGGTAGAGGAACAGCCGTTCCCGCGTGCCAGGAGGCGTTCGGCTGCTCGGCCGACGCGGTCCAGGTGGAGCAGGAGCGGCTTGTCCGCTGGGATCCAAGCGAGGCGATGGTCGATGGTGAGACCGAGGTACCTCACTTGCTGCCTCCAGGGGAGGTCGGTGCCGTCAGTCCGCAGGGTACGGATTCGCGACATGGCCCGTGCACCCCCCGGATGGACGAAGAGTGCCTCTGGCTTGGTGGCAGAGAGCACCAGGCTCCTGGACGCCAGGAAGCACTGCACCTAGTCGAGGGCTCGCTGGTGGCCCTGCCTGGCAGAGGTGATGTGCCGATGTCCGATGACTCGACGGCTAGCAGCAGCGGCAGAACCTGGAGGAGAGACCTGAGTCCGGCTTCACTGAAGACGGCCCGTGATGAACGATGGATTTCGACCAAGAGCACTTCAACATGCTCAAGAAAGTGAATAAAAACGCGCCGTTCACCTAGAGAACAGGCGTAAGGGTGACGCGACCCCTTCAATCTTTGGATAGCCTCGGTGCTGAAATCCAACATGGACCTACAGGTCATACTGGACGTTTATGCCTGTGCTTCATACGTTGTGGAAGATGTGAACAAGGTCAGCCGGGGAGTTTCACACTTGCTTTCGCTACGTATATCCCGGCATAACCGAGCTAAGCCACTGCCAATCTTTGCTTCACGCCGATTGGTCCCCCTGCCGTTGCCCATGGAAACGAGCGCAGCTTGGGTTCTTGCTTGCGATTTCTTTTTTGTTCGTGCTATTTTTTCCGTGCCTGGGCGCAGCGTTGTTTTTTGCGCTGTGTGCTCGCGTTATGGCGGGCTCCTGTGCATTTAACCGCAGTAAGAGGGGCGAGGATGGCTTCGCCGTTTTCTTGATCCTGCTAGGGAAGCGCGGTGGCTTGCAGGGGAAGCAGTGGCTGCACAACGTTCGCAGAAAGGACTTAGTTCCGACAAGGAAAAGCGTTGGGTGTGAGGCGAGGCGCCTTTCTTAATTTGGAGCGAAGCTACGCTCCTCGCATGCGAAGCTGAAGGTCAAATCTGTTTCTGATATGACCTCGAAAAGGAAGCGCGCTGCCGCCACAGCTGTGCGCTTTGCAGTCACGTCCGCCGCTGCGCCAACCGTTGCCAGTGGTGTCACGTGGTTCGCCAAGTGACTCTTTCTTGCTAGATAAATGGGCAGAGTACGGTTTTCAAAGGTTCATATCCTACACCTCTCTTCTCCGAGGTGCAGTTGATTTGGCGGGTGACGTGTGCGCGAAGTGCAGACGATGGCCACACGGAAGACGAGGCAGGTACAGGGAAGTTAAACTTTATCAAACGTTTAAACACAGGACAGACACACACACAGAGAACAAAACTGAAGCAGCATACTTGACACTACGAACACATGAGCTCCAAGCTCTCTTCTCGCGGCTTATTGAAGCCGGGGCTTGCCACTTCGCTCGCTCAAAGCCCAACGCAAAAACCGAATGAAAACATGCAGCGCGCACTCTTATAGCGTCATCCGAACGTTCGAGAGATGAGCGAGGGCACAAGAAAAGGAAGTAGGCGCCGCGGCACTGGCACTATTGTTCCCCTCTCTGCACACCTTCGGGACGCTACTCGCGGCTTCTTAAATCGGCCAGCCACGCGCCTCTAGGTCAAGGTCGCGAGAGAGGAGGACCTGGGCCGTGCGCTGGAATGCGATCGGGAGCGCGCGTGCACACGAACCTTCCGGAGAGTTCCACACTTTCTCTTCAGGCGGCGGGTGGTGGTGGTGGAAACTTTATTACATACAGGGGAGTTTAGGACGCGCAGGTCCTTGGGCCCCCGCACGGCCCCACTGCACTCAAACGTTCATGTCCCGGAGGCTCATAACGCTGGCAGCCCGGCCTGTGGCGATGGCTTGCTTGGTCTGGTCCTCGGAGCGCAGAGCGCGCCGAAAGCGCCCGGCGCTAGCCGCAGCGGCCTTACACGCCCCACCATAAGAAGATTGCTGGGCTTTTTTGCCCAGCCAGCGAATGCCCAGTGCTCGAATTTTCATAGTGACCAAATAATTGCAAATGCTTCTCGTTCTATTGTGGACCAACGTGCCGTAGTTGGGGTGAAGCGGTGGCTGGCAAATGCGATAGGCTTCTCCCGGCCATCTTTTCCCATCTGCGCGAGACAAGCGCCACCTGCTATTTCGGAGGCATCTGTAGAAACCCAGAACGGCTGTTCTAGGTCTAGCGTGCTCAGAGACGTCGCGCGGCAAAGTGAATTTTTCAAGCGCTCCAGCGCTCGCTATGCCTCGGCCGACCATGGAATCGAGTTGGGTACCGGCCGCTTCGTCAAGGATGGTAACGGCGCTGCTACCTCTGCGTAGTTCTTTACGTGCTCGCGGTAGTAGCCGCAGAGCCCAAGGAGACTGCGAAGCTGATTTTTGGTGGTTCGTTGCATGATATCTCCTACAACATGGCCGAGGTATTTAATGTCACTTCGCGCAATTTGGCATTTCTACGCGCTCACCCGAAACCCTGCCTCGCGTAATAAGCTGAGAACTGCATCTAGGCATTTCAAATGGTCGTGCCTTGTCGCGGAGAATATGGCTATATTGTCTAGGTATGCCGTGGCGCAATCTTGGTGTTTTGCCAGCACGGCGTTCATGATCCTTTGAAACGATGTCGCCTCATTCTTCAAGCCTAATGGCATGATGCGCCAGGCATTTTGACAGCGCTGGATTAAGGGGAAGGGGGTGCTAAGGGGACTGCAGCCCAGGGCTTCACCTCGGACAGTAAGAGAAGGGGGCCCATTTATTCTAACCTACTTAGTATGTAACCATGGGCAACGGAACTTCTAGCGACATGTATGAAGCGAGAAAACCAGAACGAGCAGACGGGGACCCCGCTGTTGGGGACGAGGGGTCCTTGAGTGAGCTGACTCTTTCAGCGCCGCAGGTCCCTTCTCCGAATGACGTTGTCGGACTTGGTTATGAAGGAAACTGTACAGGGGGTTTATTTTACATTATTTACAAGATTTTGGAACCCATTGGAGGGTGATGGGGGAAGGTCGGAGGATCTGAGAAGATCTGAGGATGATCGAGGATTCTTCTCTCACGGCACTCGTCGTCCGGTTTAAAAAGGGTCCGGTTCCCAGGATTCCCCAGGTCCGAGAATGTCTTCGCCAGGTTGGGCGTGGCCTAACTTGCGCTGTCGTACTCACACACACACACACACACCACTTCACATAGGGACGCGCCCCGTCACATGCCTCGCCGGAGAAAGAGGGTGCCGCTGGACAATCGCCCCCACCAGAGAGAGCGGTGTCTTCGCGTCCGAACGACAGTTCTCACGCTCCAGCCGAACACGTCTTCCGGGAAGTCCGAATGGGCGAGGCACCGGCGAGCAGGTATAGTTGAAGGGGTGCTCCGGGCCGCACGATCTTCCGCGAACAATGTTGTTTTCAACCGGCAGTGGAATCCTCCGTTTCGAATCCAATAAACCTCGCGAGGACCGAGCGTGGGAACCCAGATGCCTATCGCCGTACAGGGACCCCGGCTGCAGGTGTCCTGGCCGAATACGCAGCTGAATCAGACCACCGGCTGTCGCCAGAAACCTTACAGCTCCTCCGCGGCCCGAAAAATCTCGAATGTCCAGCGTTGACGACCGCTGGGCAGGAAGAGATGAGATGGCGTCCGTGTTGGTCCCCTGGATTGCAATATCATCGCCCCCAAGGCAGAACCCAAAGCACCACCAACAAAGGAAAGCGCAGGTGGGACGTTCCAAACAGCAAAGCACTGCCCCACCCGCAAGCGCTCGGACTTCGCCAAAGAATCACCAGGCTTCTTCCATTGACAACAATACACTTTTAAAAAAATTGTGTTCAAATTTGGGTTAATGTTGTGCCGACTGAGCGCGAAACATCTCCTTTTGAAACTGCCACAGCCGGATTACTCGGAACAAAGTAAAAAAAAACACTCACACAGGAGGAGATTCCTCTTAGTTCACCCGCTTACATCAGTCTGCTCAAGCCATCAGCATTTCCGTGCAGTTCCCCTTCTTATAACGCACCGAGAAATTGTACTGTTGGAGAGCCAGACTCCATCTGAGCACGCGACCATTTTGGGGGGACATCTGTCGCAGCCACGTTAAAGGACAATGGTCAGTCTCAAATACAAACTTTGCTCCGTACAGGTAACACGACAACTTCTGCGCTGCCCAAACTAAACACACGCACTCTTTTTCGGAAGCGCTGTACGCTTCCTCTCTACTGGTCAGTTTGCGGCTGATGTACAGAACTGGGTGTTCTTCATGGTCGTAGCCAACTTGGCTTAAGACAGCACCCAGCCCTCTATCACTGGCATCACACTGGACTATGAACTCTTTCCCATAGTCAGGGGTCCTGAGCAAGGGTCGGGACACGAGTGCTTCCTTCAGGCTTTTGAAGGCGTTTTCTTTTTGGTTATCCCAACTTACGTTAGTAGGTGCTCCCTTTCGCAAGGCGTCAGTTAAGGGACTAGCCCGCTGTGAGTAGTTAGGAATATATCGCTGGTACTACTCAACTAATCACAAAAATGAGCGAATTGCCGTTTTCGTCCGTGGTTGCGGAAATGCTGCGATCGAGGCAATCTTTAACTCGGATGGGCTCCTAGTTCCCTGGCCTACGACGTGGCCCAAGTACGTCACCCGTGCGCAACCAAATCTACACTTTTCTGCCTTCAGTGTCAGTCCAGCCTGTCGTAAACTGGAAAACACGGTCTTTAGGTGTTCTAGATGTTCTTGCCAGGTTTCCGAAAAAATTGCCACATCGTCTAAATAAGGGAGTGCAAAGCACTGCATGTCCTTCAGTACGATGTCCATGAGTTTCGAGAAGCCGTAGGGGGCATTCTTCAACCCAAAACTAAGCATTAAGGGTCGAAAGGTGCCCGCTCGGGAGATGAAAGCGGCACACCTGCTCGCGCTTTCTGAGAGGGGAGCTTGCCAATATCCCCGTACGAGATCGAGGGTGGAAATGAATTTCGCGCCGCTCACCCTTTCTATCCTTTCCTCTATGTTGGGAATCGGGTATAGCTGATCCCTGGAAATTGCATTAAGCTTTCTATAATCCACGCAGGGACGAGGATCTTTCCCTGGGGCCTCAACAAGAATTAGCGGTGAGGTATAGTCACTTTCCGCTGGCTCTACAACCCCTAACTCCAACATGCGCTGAATTTCCGCGTCCATTATTTCTTTTTGCCGCGGAGATATCCTGTAGGGTTTTGACCGTACCGGCTCATCAGAGGTGAGCTCGATTTCGTGTGTCAGGAGGTGTGTCTTTCCCGGGCGACTGCTAAATAGGTCAGCGAATTCGCTCAACAACTGCTTTAGCGTGTCGACCTGTGTCCCGCTTAGGAAATCAGCATTCACGGAGTGAGCCAGAATGTTTTCCACGTTATCACTAGCGTCCGCACCTCCCTTCCAACCCTGACTCTCGCTGTCCAGCTCTTCTGGTTCATTTAGAGTTAGATTGACGATCCCGCTGCGTTCCACGAACGGCTTCATCAGATTGCAATGATAGATTCTCACCTGTTTTCCCCTGCCTGGAACCCTTAGCGCGTAATTCGTCTCCGAATGTTTTTGCAACACTTCCACTGGACCATCCCAGTGAACTTCCAGCTTGTTTTTTCTCGATGGCCGGAGGATCGTCACGCGATCGCCCGCGGTGAAACCTCGAAGGCGAGCGTTTTTGTCATAATAGACCTTGGCGGCCTCCTGGGCAGCTTTCATATTTCGATTTACTAATTCCCTCGTGTTGTTAAGGCGGTCCAGTAGCTTAAGCACGTACTCAACCACTGTCTGGTTCTCTCCTGTCCCTTCCCACATTTCTCTCAGCATTCGGAGGGGAGAGCGAAGGCCTCTTCCGTACACGAGTTCTGCTGGCGTGAACCCCGTAGCTTCGTGGGGGACTGTTCGTAAAGCGAAAAGTGTGGCTGGCTGACAATCCTCCCAGTCTGCTTTATGCTCATAACAAAGAGCGCGTAGCACCCGCTTCAGCACCGAATGCCATTTCTCTACACTGTTGGACTGCGGATGATACACCGAGCTGTGCAACAGTTTTATTCCGCATCTTTCTAGGAATGTGGTCGTCAAGGCGCTTGTAAAGACCGTCGCCTGATCGGCTTGGATTTCGGCCGGAAATCCTATTCTAGCGAACACTGTCAAAAGAGCTTCAACTATTTCTGTGGAGCTCAAGTCCTTCAACGGAATTGCTTCGGGAAATTTTGTGGCGGGACATAGCATAGTAAGCAAGTACTTATAGCCTGATTTCGTGTTAGGCAAAGGGCCTACTGTGTCTATTACAAGCCGGCGGAAAGGTTCCGAAATCAATGGAACAATTTTCAGTGGAGCCTTCCATGTCTCTCCCGGCTTGCCCACGCGCTGGCACGCATCGCATGATTTTACGTAGCGTTCTGCATCTTTGAAACAACCCGGCCAATAATATTCCATTAATAGGCGCTCCTTTGTTTTATTGATTCCCAGATGTCCTGCCCAGTCATTTCCGTGGCAGAGACTCAGAATGTCCGCTCTGTATTTTTCGGGCACGACCAGCTGATCAAATGTTTTGCCTTTTCTGTCCTGGTAGTGTCGGTATAGTAAGCCTCCCTTCTCATGCGTCGTTATGTTGCGTCTCGCGATGCCCTCTTTAGCTGTAAGGTGCAGTCTTTCCAAAGTGGGATCCTGCTTCTGTTCTTTTGTTAGGGACTCCCTGTTCGCCTGCAGAAGGCGATCAAAACTACGCGATGTTGGAGATAAAACGGATCCTTCAGCGTTTTCTGATTCCTCTACCGACTTAGTGGTTGAAGTCCCTCGTCGCTCATTTGCTCTGTCAGCTGTCTGGCTTTCATTCCTCGTTGGTTCACTTCCCTCCTCATTTGATTGCATCGATATGCTGGCTGGTGCGTCTCTGGCTACCTGAGGTTCGGGAATCTGACTTAGTTGAGATGCGAGCTGACGAGTTTTCGATCTTGTCAAAGCTTGTATCACCCCGCTTCCGAGTTTCTGGCCTCTCTCGTGTAGCAATTGGTCTGATCGATTCGAGTAGAGGTAAGGATATTGAAGTGGCACGGCCTTCGAAACTGCGACCTCAGTGATTAGCTCTCCAAACGGTCCACAAATTATCACTCTAGCTATGGGAAGGCATACACTGTGTTCTTCTACTGCCTGTTTTATCCACGAGACTTCTCCCGTAAAATCGTCCACTGACACGTAAGACGGGTGGACAACGTCCATCGTCGTGGCGCTATCGCGAAGCACCCTGCACGGTTTCCCGTTAACGTGCAGCTCGTGCAGGTATGGCTTAAGGAGCTCTAGATTCTCGTCGTTATCCTCGACGCACGATAACACCAAACGTTGCTTTGTACACTTGGCTGCAAAGTGCCCGACACCATTGCAGTTGTAGCAACGAAATGGCCTACTAGCCTCAAACTCTTTTTTTCGCGGCTTTGTCTGCTCCCTGTCTCTTCGCCTGTTCTTCACGCTTTTCTGGCGCTACCTTCGTTGCCTCTGATTGCTCCGAACTTCTAGCACTTCGCGTCTTTCTGCTAGGCCCTTTATCTCGCATCGCGTTTCGAGTGTGTGACGCACCTTCTTCAGTGCTCAACCTTTTGCGCGAAACGTACTCCTCTGCTAGCTCAGCGGCCCTTTCACCTGTGTCGACTTTTTCCCTGTCTTGAACCCACAGTTTCACCACTTGGGGAATGCTTCGGTAAAATTGCTCAAGGCAAAAACACTCAATGATTTTGTCTCGGCTTTCATAAACCTCGGCTCCTTTTAGCCACTCTAGCAGATTCATCTTTAGTCCATACGTGAAATCCGGATAGCCCTCGCTATCGCTTTTCATTGCGTTCCTGAAGCGCTGTCGGAAAGCTTCGGCTGACAGCCGGTACCTTTTTAGCAGGCTGGCTTTGACTTTTTCGTAGTCAGCTGCGTCTTGTGTGCTAAGTCTCGCTATGACTTCAGCTACTTCACATGGCAAGAGTGTCAGAAGCCGTTGCGGCCATGTACTGCGAGCAAAGTTCTCCCTTCCGCAAGTTCTCTCAAAGTTTCCCAGGTACAATCCTATGTCCCTTCCACTTTCATAGGGCTGCATGAATCTGTTCATTCTATATGATTGTACATCGCTTGCTCTTTCAGGAGACCCGGCTCTCGAACTGTCGCCTTTTTTTCGATTTTCGCTTTCAAGCTGCAATCGCTTTAGATTTCTTTCTTCTTTTTCAGCTTCCCACTTTTGCCGTTCTTTCTCTTTTTTCCATTCCGCTTCCCTTTTTCTTTTTTCTTCCTGTCCCAAATTCCACGTATCTACCAGCTGATCGTCATCTACGTGCTTTTGAATTGTCTTGCATATTTCAAGTTTTGTAATTTTTCCCTGTACTTCTATTGACAGTTCCTCGCATAACAACAGCAAGTCCGACTTTGACAATTTCATAAGGTCCATGACAATGCTTTCTCCGCTTTGGCAATGCTATCTTCAAAATGTCGTGAGATTACCCTTTCTCAATTGACATACACTTTCCAGTGATTCTAGATTATTCTCTCAAAATCTGAAGCCTGGCGAATCCTATAGCAAAATGCCGAAACGCTTACCGGCTGAGAAATCACGATGTCGCACGGTCCATCGCAGCTGCTGCCAACCAGTTGTTGGGGACGAGGGGTCCTTGAGTGAGCTGACTCTTTCAGCGCCGCAGGTCCGTTCTCCGAATGACGTTGTCGGACTTGGTTATGAAGGAAACTGTACAGGGGGTTTATTTTACATTATTTACAAGATTTTGGAACCCATTGGAGGGTGATGGGGGAAGGTCGGAGGATCTGAGAAGATCTGAGGATGATCGAGGATTCTTCTCTCACGGCACTCGTCGTCCGGTTTAAAAAGGGTCCGGCCCCAGGATTCCCCAGGTCCGAGAATGTCTTCGCCAGGTTGGGCGTGGCCTAACTTGCGCTGTCGTACTCACACACACACACACACTCACACACACAGCACTTCACATAGGGACGCGCCCCGTCACATGCCTCGCCGGAGAAAGAGGGTGCCGCTGGACAATCGCCCCCACCAGAGAGAGCGGTGTCTTCGCGTCCGAACGACAGTTCTCACGCTCCAGCCGAACACGTCTTCCGGGAAGTCCGAATGGGCGAGGCACCGGCGAGCAGGCATAGTTGAAAGGGTGCTCCGGGCCGCACGATCTTCCGCGAACAATGTTGTTTTCAAACGGCAGTGGAATCCTCCGTTTCGAATCCAATAAACCTCGCGAGGACCGAGCGTGGGAACCCAGATGCCTATCGCCGTACAGGGACCCCGGCTGCAGGTGTCCTGGCCGAATACGCAGCTGAATCAGACCACCGGCTGCCGCCAGAAACCTTACACCGCCTAATGTAACAGCATGTGTTTAGCTTTATCATTTGATTTCAGCTTGTCGAGCTGCAAAAACAGTAATCCCCGCCATCACGGCGGGGCCCTCTTTCTTACGAAGCGAGGTGCGATTGCTTGGAATAGTTTTCGTTGTTTCCTGTCAGTCCGTCTGTCCAGTGCTGTCTGCAGAGGAGGGGCAAGGGGAAAACGCCTAAAACATGTAATGTGGGATGAGGACCTAATCTCTCTTGCCCATCGTCACCACCGCGCCGCCCTCCACCTGTCAAATAGTTCCGCCGCTGTCCTTCTCATTAAAAGTATGTGCTGCAGTACCCAAGAGTGCCTCCCATTCGACTTTTCTTTACCGTGATGGTAATTTGGGCGGGGGAGGATGAGTCCGATAGCACATGATGATGAGTCTCAAGGCAGAGTGTACGCCGGAAGGGAAAGAAGACGTCACACGTGCTTTTGTCCGCGTGCCGTGGGGCATGGAATGTTCACTGTTCGGGCTAGCGTTGTGGAAGAGCGACGGGGGAAGTTGGAGAGCCGGACACAAAGGCCTGTCTCCGGGGCCCATTCCTGCCTAGTGGCTGCGCACCCTCGTGCGCGCTAGACGGAAAAAGTAGGTCAGACTGGCCGCCGAACTTTCCAGAAAGACGTAGAAAAAGATGACTCAGAGGCGACGGAGGGCGCGCAACTTCGCCCGCGCTAGGAGTCGCCCTTTCCCCTTCTTTCTCGCGCTCGGTGTCGACGGGGCGAAAGAATAATCGAGAACCTCCCAAAAAAGACGATCGCTCTTAGCCAATAGGAAGACGAGACCGGAACGGGAGATGGAGTGAGTTTGTACGGAGAAGGGAATTTGTACAAGGAACTCAAATGTGTATGTGAACGCCTGCTTTGGCGTTAGTAACAGACAGACACGGCGCGCGTCTATAAAAGAAAGTTGTCGCGGGCTGCGATTCAGCCCCGAGCCGACGGTTAAGCTTGCATAAGCCCCCCCCCCCCCCCCCCCCCGCTGAGGAGCTCCCGTGGGACGCACCACTCTCGGCCAGCCACGGACCATCCTGGCAGCGTGCGCCAGTCATCGGGATGGCCACCGTTGGACACTTGCGGTCGCGTCGGACTGACGAAGTGCCCGGTGCGGGGAACAATCAGCATCCATTCATGCGAAAATGCTCGGTGGGAAGCATCAAAGTGGGGCGTCTAAACGAAATGCGAAGTTAGAAAGAGAAGAGCGTGAAAAGAAGCTACCAAAGATGCCAAAGTACCTATTGAATGCAGCTTCCGCGGAGCAGTATGATCGCTCAACCCAGAGTCCGTGTAAAACTCCCAATAGTACCGACTGTGCTTCTGTGGAAGACTTGCCAACTCCATCACTACGGTTTCCTATAAAGAAGCAAAGTATGACTCATCTTGGCTGCCTACATCCTGTGAAAACGGTGCCAACCTCGGTCATCCATATTTCTGAGCAACCGATGCTAACCGAGCCCTGTCCTGTTCCTGAGTCAGCAACGTCTATGCTACTCGGCCGGGCCCCTGCCACAGAGCTCCAGGTGTCCGGTCCGCCACGCCCGATTTCTACTACTGCTGGTCAACAGGTTCCAAATCTCCCGGATGAGCCTCCTTCTACTGACGAGCGCCAGGAAACAACACTCCATGAACCGGCATACTTGTTTCCTGTCAGTTTGGCTTCAAATAATCATGTTCCCACCCACAAAGCGTGTCTCGAGAGGGCGAATGAGACGACTTCTCGTTTCGGCAACAGAGAAGTACAGACACCTCCGCAGCAAGTGATACGTTGCGAGATTCTCCGAAGTAACCCTGCTAAGTGGCTGGACGTTATTACTGACAGCTTTCGGAGTGTATACCTTGAGAAAGGGCCATTGTATTTTATAAATCGGGCAGAAAATTTTCCGTCTTCCGAAAGGCAATACAAAACTCAGAAACGCTATATGTCACCTCATCTTTTCGTGCGAAAGGCTGTAAATGGGGAGGCGTACGAGCGACACTTGTTTATGTACTCGGAGTCCAAAGATCCCGTCTACTGTTTCATGTGCAAACTATTTTCGATTTCAAGCAACCCAAGTGCTTTCACCACGCACGGCTTTTCTGATTGGAAAAGAGCAGAAGAAAAGGTTTGCGCTCATGAAAATAGCGTCGAGCACCCGGACTGCGTGGCAGCATGGCTCGCCCGCTCTAAATCGAGCAGCACAATTGACAAGGAGCTGGTTAAGCATCTTGTCACTGAGACCGCTTACTGGACAGAGCTGTTGAAGGGCGTAGTCGTTGTAGTTAAGCTTCTAGCTGCGCAACCTAGCGTTTAGGGGAAGTGAGGACATTTTTGGTTCACCGAGAAATGACAATTTTATGGGAGTGCTTGAGGCCTTTGCCAAGTTTCATCCTTTCTTGAGGAGCACATCAAACGCTAGGGGAAGAAAGGAAAATATCACCCATCGTATCTGTCAAAAACCATTTGTGATGAATTTATCGAGCATATGGCAAAGTCTGTCAAGGAACGTCCGGTTGACGAAGGGGAACGCGCAAAATACTTCTCTTGAATTGTTGATTCGACTCCACACCCTATCTCACGTTGATCAGGTGTCAGTTGTTTTATGATACTATTTAAATGGGAAAGTGCACGAACGTTTTCTTGGATTTGTTCCAATCGAATCGCATACCAGCTTGTATCATTTCGATACCGTGAGGTCCCTCTTGACCACCAATGGCCTCTCAATTGATGATTGTAGGGGCCAAGCTTATGATAATGCGAGTAATATGGCAGGAAAATACAAAGGACTGCAAGTTCAAATCAAACACCTAAACGAATTGGCAGTCTACGTCCCGTGTGCTGGCCATTCACTGAACTTAGTTGGCGCGTGTAGCGTTGACAGTTGCCTTGAGGCGGTCAATTTTTCACTGATTCAGAGAGTGTATGTGTTCTTTGGTGCCTCACCTAAGCGATGGAGGTATCTTTTGGACAGCATGGGTGGAACTGGCCAGCAGCTGGTTTTGAAAAGTCTCTCTGAGAACAAGGACCACACGCTGGATCATGTAAGCCATTCTGAAAAATTTCTATGCTCTCTTGTGTTGCCTTGAAGCTATATCAAAGAACGAGGAAGAAAACGGCGACACTAAGAACGAAGCGCACTCTCTCTTCAAGAAAATGACGAAACTAGAGACTGCATTCATGGCGATTTTCTGGAGTGAAATCTTGGAGCGCTTTGACAAAACGAGCGGAGCTCTTCAGAAACCAGGCCTGGACATTTCAACTGCAGTGAAACTCCTGAGCTCTCTAGAAGGCTTTGTTAATTCTTTGCGTCCTCTCTTTTTGATACCTTCGAAGAGAGAGCACGCACGCTAAGTACCAATCAATGTTATCAGGATGAAGGTAAACGCATCGGTTTGAGTAAGCACCCGGTCGGAAAAAGCGATATTGCGCTACAAGGTAGGCAAAAGTTTATCGTAGAGACCTACAATGTTGTACTTGACAGTCTAGGCTCTGCTTTGCGTGTGCGAAATGCGGCCTACACTGCACTCGGCGAAAGGTTCGCATTCTTAAAATTGCGGACAGAAGTTGGGAGCGAGGCCTAGGTCTTTGGCACAGCAGGCTTAGAGTTGGTGAAAACCTACAAAAATGATTTGGAGCCTGCATTTTCCGCTGAAATCGTTCAGTTTTCGAACTTTTTGCACAACTCTGTGGGCCAGGACACGAGTCCCCTGGGAATAATGAAGTTGCTGCACGAAACAAAGCTTATTTGTGTGTTTCCGAACGTTTCTATTGCTTTGCGAATATACTTCAGCATACCCGGGGCAAACTGTGAGACCGAACGATCGTTTTCCAAGTTGTCGCTGATAAAAAAATCGCCTTCGTTCGAACCTGCTTGAGGACAGGGTGAACTCATTTGCTATCATGTCCATTGAAAGTGTCCTCCTCCGCGATATATCGTTTGAACAGAATATATGTGATTTCGCCAAAGCGAAGGCACGAAAGATGCCATTTTAAAAGATGACTGTTTGCGCTATACATGAATAGTTCCAATAAGTTCGTCGTGTCGGCTCGCAGCCTCCCCGTTGCCAATGAAACGCTGAGCAGTGTAATTCAAGATATGCAAATCTTCATTCGTCTCTTGTTTGTTCTTCTTGTGATGTTTAGCGTGCTTCTAAAGAAATGTATTTTTGTTGTTTTTAATAGTGCCACGTTTATTTGGTGTCGTCCTTGCTTGCCTTACCTTTAACGAAAATATTTTCAAATAATTTTTGTAATTACATTTCGTAATTTTCATCTGTATTTTAGTGCATTTTTATGGTGTTTGTATTGCCTTAAGTATTGTATATATATGATGCATATTATAACGATTACTGAAGTATGCTTGAACTTTAATAAAAAGTGTTTTGGATACAACAATGCGTCTCCTCACTCGATTAAACTTAGTTATCCAAACAAAGCCTAGCTTCAGAATGATCGACATCTGAGCTGTGTTGTCTTTTCTACGTTCTTGTTCATCTTGAGTGCACAAAACTTTTCCTTTAAGCCTACCTTTTGCTGAAAACAGAATGCAGATTAATCAAAAAGTGAACATATGTGTTAGTGTACAACAGCACGCGTTTCATGGAAGTGTTGTTCTTTTTTTTTATAATAATAACAATATGAAAGGGGGTTTGTGCACAAATAGATCAGGGGACAGACTTCACGGAGGGCGACACAAAACGGCGAGCAGGACGGCGGGCAGCGTCGACGGCCAGTCCAAAAATCAAGCGATCTCGTGCAGCGGGGCGACGCTTCGTCTTTCATCGGCGCTTGGTCAATGATCTGCCCATGCGGCATCAGGCTCGGCCGTCATCGTTCGCTAAAATTGCCCCGGGAACGGAGAGGAGCCATCCTGGCGGCCTATGGCGAGGACAAGAGAAGCGGGTCGTAGTAGGTCTTCAGGCGGCTGACGTGGACGGTTTCTCGGCCGCGATGGTGCAAGTCCGAAGAGGGGCTGAGCGGCTCCACGATGTAATTCACAGGCGACGTTTGCTGGACGGCGCTATTAGGGCCGTGCTATTTCGTACGGAATTTTGACTACAATCTTGGTGGTGTACCTGGAACCCAGACCCAAACTAGGGATCCTATCGGAAAAAACGTGTTGCCTGTGATCGTTATCGTGACGATGCTTTTGGCGGCCTTGGGATGCCGAGGTAAAAGAGCGCGCCAACTGACGGCATACCTCCGCATGCTTTGCGACTTCGGAGAGGGGCTTCCACTCGGAGGCGTCGGGAATATATGGTCGGATGGTATCCATCGTGGACGATGGCTCACGCCCATACAGTAGGAAGAAAGGGGTAAAACCGGTGGTTGACTGCGTGACGGTGTTGTACGCGTACGTCACGAAAGGAAGGACAGCGTCCCAATTGGTCTGATCCGCTGCGACGTACATCGTGAACATGTCTCCGAGAGTACGATTCAATCGCTCGGTCAGCCCGCTAGTTTGGGGATGGTAGGCAGTGGTGGTCCGATGTACGATGCGACATTTGGTAAGCAGAGCTTCAATGACGTGGGAAAGGAAGACGCGGCCTCTGTCACTTAGGAGCTCGCGCGGCGCGCCGTGGCGAAGAACAAAATGGTGCAGCAGGAACACCGTAACTTCGCGGGCAGTAGCAGCAGGAATGGCGGCTGTCTCGGCGTACCGGGTGAGGCGGTCGACGCCGACGATGGTCCAACGGTTCCGGGTCTGCAGAGACCGTACAGGGAAGCGGGCCGTAAAGATCAACGCCAACGTGATCGAAAGGAAGTGCCGGGCAAATGAGTGGTTGCAATGGGCCGATCACACGAGGAGCGGATGTCTTTGCCGCTGACAGGCGATGCAAGATCGGACCTAATTCCGAACATAGGCGTACATGCCGCACCAATAGTAGCGCTGAGAAAGTCTTTTTAATGTTTTCAGCACACCAGTGTGCGCACACTAACGGTCGGTGTGGTAAGAGGCGCAAATTTGAGATCCTAAATGGTGGATAATCGCGAGAAGCCACCGCTGACCATCAGGCATGTAGTTGGGGCGGTATAAAAGGCCGTCCCGGAGGGCAAAGTGCGGAGCTTGACGCCGTAAGTGTCTTGAAGGCGCAGCGTTTTGTGACGAAGATACGGCGTCTTATATGGAAGCAAGCCACGGGTCTTTCTGCTGCTCCGCAGGCATATCAGCGATGGTAAGAGACGAAAGCACGGGATTTGTCGCCGAGGAGCAGGCAGCGTCGCAGGGAATGGGCGACTGAGACAAAGCATCGGCGGCCATGTGGCAGTGCTAGAAATGGGTCGCTCAGGAGTGAGCCGGATCTTCTGAGCCGCTCTTTGAAAAGAGCGGGTGAGCCGGGGCTCAGTAAAAGTGAGCGGCGGTTCTTTTGGAGATCCGGCTCACTGATCCATACGACCGTAGCCCCGCGTAATGATCCGTGCCGAACGGCAAACTGTCTGTTCCGTCAGAGCTGGGTCGTTGGGTCTTCTGCCGGGTGCGATTTGCGCGCCATCTGTTAGCAGTGCGAGAAAGCTGGTTTGTCGTTCAGTTAGCCGTGTCGAACCGTCCGTCAGAGCTGCTGGGATTTGCGCGCCATCTATTAGCAGTGTGAGAAAGCTGGTTGAGTGAACGGGTCGCCCGCTCGCTGAACGAGAGATCCGGATCTCCAAAGGAGCCAATCGGCTCACAGAGCCGAAGACCCGGCTCTTCAAAAGATCCGGACCTTTTGAAGAGCGGGGTCGAGTCCCGTTAGGATTTCGTACGGGTCGGTTGGTTCCGGTCGGCATCCCCGCTGGTTAACGGTCCCTCTCGCCCACTCTCCGACCCCTCGCGTCAACAGTCGCGAATAATCCGCCCCGCCATGGGGCTGCTTCCCCTTACCTTCACATAGTCTTTCTTTTTTCTTCTCTTATCTTTTTTTTTCTCCCCACCCCCGTCTTAAAGAGACGATGGAGGCGCCTAAACAAAGCCCCCCAAACACACGCTCCTGGCTCGCCGGCCGACATCCACGGGGCGGCAGCATCGGCTGTCCGCGCATGGTACAGCGCCTTTTGGACGAGGCACACGCCATCCTGTCCTCGCAGGAGGAGGCCCAGCGCCTTATCACTGCAACACTGCACCCCGTCAGCCCCTTGCCGCTCGTCACCGAGCCGCAGACACCGGGCGCGGAGGGCGATGCCCGCACACCGATACCAGGCCTACCACAGCAGGCTACGAGCACCAGCCTGGTCACCACTATACTGGTGGAGGCAGGGCCCCAGATCAGCGTCCTCTTCTTCGAGGCACAGGACGCTGCCACCACCGAAAGACGTCCACCGGCTCTACCCCACATGGACGAGAGCACCCTTCTCTACCGGAGAGCTGGGTCGCCCGCACCAAGCCCTAAACCAGGCGGCAACCACCCCCACCACTCAACGCCACGGGTAGGGCCAAGCGATGCTGCCACCGAGCACCCATGGTCCGAGACCAACAGGGCGACAGCCCGCTCCGCACCGCTGTCCCACCAAGGCACCGCCGCCTCTGTCGTCACTCCAGACGCAGTGGCATCCCCTGACCGCGCCCAAGCCGCGTCAACAAGTGCTGTTCCTGACGCTGTCGCGAGCCAGGATAGCGCGAGCCTCGCCGACTGGCCACCCTTGCCCAAGCACCCCACTACTCCGACTGGCGCGCAACTCCCCCACCGGTCAAGAGATGGCACCACCGGCGGCGGCCCAGCCGGCCAATCAAAGCCGTTACAGCCCCCCATGCGAGCGAATCGCATAAAAGAACGTCTTGCTGGGCAAGTTGGTACATCTTTGGATTACAGGCGCGAAAACAGACAGACCACAAGGTAGATAAACGGGACGGAGCGCCACTCACAACTGATTTATTCAAAGGCACGACAAACATATATATACCAGCTGACACGCAAGGAATACCATCATGTTCCAATCTGATATGACAGCGAACGCGTGAAAAAATCGTTCTCTGCCCTATACAACGATATGGACGTGTCGCTGACACACATGCTTGCCCGTCACGCTCTTGTGAGCCATGTTTTTCTGGTGTGCGAATTTTATCAAGAAGTAAAGACACAAAAGCCAGGGAATTAATCGAAGCATTCTTTATTGCTAAGAAAAAAAGCATGTGTGTCAGCGACACGTCCATATCGTTGTATAGGGCAGAGAACGATTTTTTCACGCGTTCGCTGTCATATCAGATTGGAACATGATGGTATTCCTTGCGTGTCAGCTGGTATATATATGTTTGTCGTGCCTTTGAATAAATCAGTTGTGAGTGGCGCTCCGTCCCGTTTATCTACCTTGTGGTCTGTCTGTTTTCGCGCCTGTAATCCAAAGAGCGAATCGCAGGCGGCGCCTGGCCTTCCGCCCCTTCGAGGAAGCGCTACTAAAGTGGTTATTGGGAACTTTCATACGGGGGGGAGAAGGGGGGAGGCGCAGCACGGTAATTGCCCTCCTTTATGCAGGGGAACACCGCAACTGGGCTGCGCGGGGAGGGGGAGAAAAGAGAGAGCAGAGAGGAAAGCGGGTCTAGTTGGAAAGGGCAGGAAGAGAGGAGGGAAGGGAGAGGGCAGTCGGCGCATACCGATCTGTCCCTGCGCTGCGGGGGCTCGTCGGGGCGCCCGAGGAGATGTTGGCGGTGCGCTCACACTACACAGAGGAAAGCGCGCGGCTTCGGGGTCAGTTTAAAAGCGGCCGGTAATGGCCGCCCTGTCAATAAAGTGGATCAGGTGGCGTAAAGCCCTGCGCGTTCCCCAGGCAGATGCGGCCGGGAACAGTAGTTCGCTCGAGGTAGCAGAGGGAAGCCCCAACTCCCCATATTCTATGCGCAGTGCGGTTCGCGGTCCCGAGAAAGCGGGGCACTCACATAGTAGGTGGTCCACTGTTTCCAGCGCGCCGCAGTCAGCACAGAGTCCGTCTCCGACGCCTCCGATGCGCTGGCGGCGTTCGGCAGTCCACACACAGCCAACTCTGATACGCAGCAGGAGACGTCTAGCCCTGGTGCCGAAGTCCACGAAGCTTATAAGGCGTGGAGAGTTCCCGGATGCAACACGGGGATCCGGGTGTCGTGCCATCAGCCTACGGTGGATGGTGTTGCGGGCCACGTCTAAGGGCGTCACGGCGTCGCTCTCGGGAATCGCACTGTCCCCATGCGCGTTCTTCGCTAGCCGATCGGCTGCCTCGTTACCGGGCAGGCCAATGTGCGAAGGAACCCATTGCAGCACGATGTCACAACCGCGATCGCGCACTGCACATAGTTTGGCAGACAGATTCGCTACACAGGGGGTGCCGCGGTCGGGATGACGTAGTTGCATCAGGGCGGCACGTGAGTCACTCGCAATCACCACAGCTGTCATCCGAGACTGTCCAGCGATGATGTCCGCGGCGAGGTGGAGCCCAGCCAGCTCGGCCACAGTCGAAGAAGGGCAGTGCGGCACTCTACACTGTCGCTCGATCCCAAGAGCCGGGACGGCGCAGGACGCTGTGGCGGACTCTCCATTATCCATCACAGAGCCGTCTGTGTAGAGGACCACTCGGTCTGCATAGTCGCCATATAGACGCTCGGCCGCCTCCTGAAATATGGCACAGCGGGGGGTGTTGCGCTTGGAACGCACTCGCGGTAGTTCCGTCTGTATGCTCAGCGGCCGATTTCGATGTGGCGGCGGCAGGGTAGGTGGAGCGATGGAGCGGTTTAGCGGCGTCCACTCGTCAAAGAGGCGCGCAACGTGCCCCATGCGCGAGTGCGGCGAATTGCGGAGCCTGGTTATGAGTTCTGCTGTGCCCTGCGCACGGTGAAGTCGCTCGATGTGATTCAGAGCCGCCCGCTCTGCCCGTAATGAAACCGGCCAGGCCCCGAGCTCGGCGTAGGTGGGGCCCACCTGCGAGGTGTTGGGGAGTCCCGCAAAGCGACGCAGGGCCTTTCTGTGGTCGGCATCCAGCTGTTCCCACTGCCAGGCGCGGACACCAACCAGCGGGAGCGCATAGAGAGATCGCGCCACGGCTATACCTTCGTATAGTTGCCTCGCGAGTGGTATTGAGATTCCCTCGCCGCCTGCGAGGAGGCGGGCAACATACCCAGTGATGCGGCGATTCCCAGCTCGGAGTCCTTGCACCGCCGTTTTCCACCGCAGCGCGTGATCAATGGTCACACCCAGGTACTTGACGCTGGTCTGCCAAGGGAGTGGGCTTCCGAAGAGGTGGAGCTGTGGTGTGTTTTTGCGGTAGCTCGGCCGGGGGTGCACCATCATTGCCAGAGTTTTCTCTGGCGAGATGTTTAGGCCGATGTTGCCCAGGTGGTTGACGACCGCATCCAGAGCACTCTGTAGTGCCGCGTGGACAGCTGGGCCTTCGTAGGTTGGGCCGGAGGCAAGGATCGCCACATCGTCCGCGTAGACCGCCATTTGGACGTGGTGCCGGGAAGCGGGGAGACAGTGGGGCAGCCGTGCAAGCGCCAGGTTAAACAGGAACGGGCTCAGTACGCTTCCCTGCGGGACGCCGGAATGGATGGAGCGGGGCGAGCTGATGGAGTTGCCCACCCGCACCCGGAATGTTCTGCCGCTAAGGAAGGCCTGCACATATGCCAGCAGCTTGCCACTAACGCCCAGTGAGCGCACGGCAGCGAGGACGACGGCGTGCGGCAGCAGATCGAACGCGCTGCGTACATCCAACAAGATGAGGTATGACACCTCTCTTCGTCCCCTGGCATCCTCGAGAGCCGAGACCACCTGGGAAATGCAGTCCGCCGTGCAGCGGCCTCTCCGGAATCCGCTTTGTTCGGGCGCCAGAGCCCTGCACGCTGTGGCGATCCAGTCGAGGCGGAGCAGCGCGACAGCCTCGAGCGTCTTCCCGGCGGCCGAGGTCAATGAAACCGGCCTGTAAGAAGTAAGCGCTTTCTGCGGATTCCCGGGCTTCCGGACGGGCACAACCAGGGCGCTTCTCCAATCTTCGGGGATGTCCCCACTGGCCCAGATTTGGTTATAGGCGGCAAGGAGCGCAGGGCGCTGGTGGCTCTCGATGTTGAGGAGCATCTGATACGTAATACCGTCCGCTCCGGGAGCACTGCGGCTGCCGCGTCGACGCTCGAGTACGTTGCCAAGCTCGTGGGGGGTGATATCCGCGTTGCAGAGCTCGGCTATCTCTGTCTGCAGCCGTGCTGGTAGAGCCGGGGGGCTGGACAGCGTGATGCCCAGCGGCGCCGAGCGAGGCGGCGCGAAGTGGTCAGCCAGGGCTTCCGTCAGCTGCGCCGTGCTGATACCGCGAGCGATGGCGATGGTAAGGACCGCGCAGCGAGGCACAGCATGCAGGGTAGAGCATCGCGCGCAGTATCCTCCAGGGACGGCCAGGGCGACGGGAGTCACACAGTGCACCACACATTCGAGCCCAACTCCGTCTGCGGCGGCGGGCGGCGTGGCGGCGACAGACGGCGTCCAGGCGATTGTACAGCGTTCAGTGTTCTGGTTTGCCAGTGCGGATGGCTCGCCGCTGGGCTACACGTCGTGCAGCGCGCACGTTGAGCAGTTTAATATCCGGGACTGGGTCACCCACAGTCACAGAGCACTTCACAGTTGCCACGCGCGCGCACTGGGCCACATGTCCGAAAAAATGTACTCCGTTAGGGGACCTGGTGCTGCAGCGCTCGCGAAACTCGCCCCACCGCACAACACTATACACACGCGTGGTGGCTTGATCACGGTGCACTGGGGTGAGCACTATTGGGTAGTGATCGGACCCCTGTGTGTCCGGCTCACACTCCCACCTGTATACACAGTTGGACGAGGTCAGCGTAATGTCAGTCGCGCTGTGCTGCCCCACCCGCTGTACGTGCGTGGCCGCTCCGCTATTTATGATGCGAAGCCTCGCTCGCTGGGCAGCCGAGAAGAGCTCCCTTCCTCGGCGGTTGGTGCTGTGGCATCCCCAACTGGTGTGGTGTGCATTGAAGTCGCCACACAACACCGCGTCACAGTTCAGGCGGTCAGCCAGCTTTTCAATTTGTGCGGCGTCCCACACAACCTGCGGTCGCACATAAACACTGGCGACAGCCGTGTCTGTGTCGCGCACGCGCACAATCACTGCACAACACTCCGCCGCCTCCGTCGACAGGTCAGACACACTCACAAGCAGGTGGGGCAGTGAGTTGCGCACATAGATGGCAGTGCGGGGTCGACCAGGCTCATGCGTTGGATCGGCGCATGGCACAGCTACACACGGATCACTAGCA
>JARKHS020018649.1:0-181703 GCA_030143305.2 Amblyomma americanum | reverse complement strand
TGTTGGGCTATATTTTTAAACTCGAATGTTAAATTAAAACAAGATTAAAGTGGTGTAATTTACCGGCAGAAACAATATGAAAGGGAACGCGCGAGCGCGTGGCCGCCGCACCTCTCGGAGCGCTGCCTCCACCAGCCGGCGAGAATCCTCACTAAAGGCGCATGCACAGTAAGCACGGCCGCCTGCTCTTCTCGCGTATCTGCCTGGTGCTGCCCATTCTGCCGGCTGTCGACCGCAGGGATTCGCGAAGCCCGGCGGCCACAAGCTCCCGTGTTTCCTTTGAAATTGCTTCCACCTGTACTTTGGTGCATTCCTGCCTTCGCAGCCAAGAGTCAAATTATAAATCTTGATACTGACCTGTGTGCGTCGTGTGATCTACAGTGGGTCCGTGCTTCATGTCGGACACCTTGCGTACCTCGAAGCAAGCCCCTTGGCTGCAGTCGCTGGACACCCACTGGTCGCAGTGGCCATTCTCGAATGTGCACGTATCTGCGCAAAGCAGAAAACAACGTATATGTCATGAAGAACTTGTAGTATTTTCACGTTGTTAATAACATAACAACCGCACTTCAGATCTAGTCACGACTGCGTTGTTTTACCAGGAGAAGACTGCAGTCCACATCAGGCGTAAAGTTCGCAGTGAATGAGCGCACAGTCCGCGAACCCTTAAGACCTCCAAATGTCAGTGTCTTTCTGTTTTTGCAGTCTTCGGCAAGAATACTCTTTGTTTAAAAGTTCAAACAAGTTGTACAGTCTCACAAGCCTCCGCGCTAAGCATTAAACTATATAGGGTTTTTTAGGAAGCAAGGTTTATCATTTCTTCATTCGCAAAAGGCTCGTCGTCCTTCTGATTTCCTTCACCGAGCATCGATGTCAATATTGATGACATCACATTCTTACTGTCTCTAAGGCGATACACAACCCATTACATTGCCTCGGTCAATTGCGAGGCCAGCAAGGCTTTACTCATGCCTTAATAATTCAGGCGCCGGTGATCAGTTATTTTCTTCTGTTTTATTTTGATACGTCTTCCATTTGTCACGTGGGAAATAGAGAATAGACGCGTGATACAATCCGAGTGGAGTACGCTGCTAGTGGCAGTAATCGCACGGACCACCAGCAAACTGTGAAACAGCAATATACATAAGATAACCCAAGTTTGGCCGTAAAAACCCACGTGCTATTTATAATTGCTTATGGGATGGATTTGGATTTATGGACTTACGGGGGTTTAACGTCCCAAAGCGGCCCAGGCTATGAGGGACGCCGTACTTAAGGGCTGCGGAAATTTCGACAACCTGGGGCTCTTGCACAGTACACGGGCCTCTAGGATTTCGCCTCCATCGAAATTCTACCGCCGCGACCGGGATCGAACCCGCGTCTTTCGGCTCTGCAGCTGAGCGCCATAACCACTGAGCCACCGCGGCGGCCGTTTATGCGATGATAAGTTCTATTAATTTCGGAAAGAAAACTCCCACATATTCCCCGCCTGTAGATAGTCCGCCGAGCACAAAATTTCAAGAAAGAAAATGTAGTCCGTAGACTGTATACCGGATGTTACAGTACAAAGTAGCCATATTTTTCCGTGGGCAGTAATTGTAGACGCTTAACGAAGGTTTGCACTCAGGGATACTATAGGAACAAACTTTACTTCTCGGTGCCTGGAAGCGTACTTGAAATGCATGTTGTTGTAATACATTTTATGGCAAATAAGCGGCTAAGGCTATCAAGTTCCACAAAAGGCTTTACTGCACTATGCGATTACGTGCTTAGAAACAGCAACAAACCCGCGAAGTGAGAGGGGGATGACCGGCGACCTTTTAACGCGAGAGTGTTAGTACCTTCATGTCGGGAAAAAATTTACAGGTGTCGGCTTTGGTGACCGTTTGAAGCCTCGCAAACGAAGCGGCCGGAGCAAGCAGGTTGATTGTGGCGCACTGAGGGCGTGCAGGAGCTCACTGATTGACAACAGTAAGGCAAGGAAAAAAGAAACGTGGTATGATTTACTGAAACACTGGCACATGTCCACTTTTGTGCGGTTAGTTAGAAAGTTTTCTGTTGCTTCTTGTTGGAGACTTAGAAACCATGCGTAAGGCTGTTTGTTCTACATATTTCCACGTGTTGGATACAGAACAGCCATCCCTACCACAGGCTTTGTTCGAATCATCGCGACATATGGCATGCGTATATGAACCAGATGACGAAGAAGCTTTGGGTGCAAAAATAGCCGCACAGCCAAATGTTCGTGTCCCAAAACTCTGTTTTCAAGCACTTAAAATAGCCATAGCTTCCACATAGTCCACGGAGAAACAAAATGCCAGCAAGTAATTTAGCGACGTGGCCAGGTAGCCCACCAAAAAATACCAAATGCGCATTTCTTAAATAACATTCACACGTGCCGCTCACCTTCATTGATGGTAACATGACCTATTAAGCTTCCTGCCATATCCCCGGTTGTAGCGTAAGGCATATGGGATATTATCTCCGTGCAACAACGTGGTATGGTTGCGTCGAAGGAACGTCGTCTAAAGTAGTTTTATTGGGAGGCTTGCAGAACTGATCCCAAAAAAAGCCACAGAAGCAAACCAATATGGAAAGGAGGGTAAAATTGACACTGCCACTGACCACATGGCGAGTGGCTACCGAAGAGATCTTTCCCGGCTAAGAATTTTTTCTCTCTGATTTCAAATATATCAAAGAGTAAGTTTTCGCCATGTCTGACCTATTATTAGAAATATATAAAACGATAGACGTGTTTTTTTCTTCATCTTTATTTATAGAGATTCAAAGCTACTAAACAATGATGGCTTATATATCTACGCAGTAGGTATTCTTCTAGACGAGTTCTATATCATGAAAACAGGACAATGTACGCTTTAGAAAAAACATCGTAAAACTGTTGAATAATTGATCAATATTTATAATCTCAATTTTGTGAAAAAACACAAAATTGCGAGCAAAATAAAACAAGTCCAATGTTGTATGTGGTGATGTTGCTGAGAAAATGGGTCTTTCCAGATACCTTAAAGGAGCATTCCTGACTTTTTTCAGCCCTAGATGCTACTGGGAGGTTAGGCCTGGTTCTGCAGACCACGTGGGAGAAGTGGCACAGAACATCAGCCTCCACCAGTGGGCTATACTCTGCACGCGCACGCGGACTGCAGTGAAGATGCATATAGGCCGGTTGGCGCGGGTCGCAGTTTCAGCCACCTCTAAAACCGCTGCACCAGCGTGCAGAGTGAATTAATTTTGATGGCCCTCTCTAATGTTTCCTCGGATGAAGAACTTCCCGAACATTGCCGTGAACGTTATGGGGAGCTCACGCTCCGATGTTGGAAAGATTCTGGGGTACTTGATCGTGAAGCAGATCGAAAACTTTGCCGAACACATGGTCCCGAAATGCAATTCCACTGAACAGCCAAGGATTGATGCAGCAACCAAACCTTTGACAACACGCCTGTTAGATAGAATCCGCTAGGCCCACATTGCAAACGATTCATCGCATCGACTACTTATTTAGCTACCCATGTTCTGTTTGGGAGACACTGTGCTTTTGCAGGGGCCTCGTGCCGAAGCACGAGCACGACTTTAGATTAAGCTGACTGCAGTTCAGGCTTATGCAAGAAATATTTGAACGAGATCTAAGCACTACGGCGCTCGAGCGACCAATCGACGCCAGCCCGTTCGGCTCGAGTCTTCAGAGGCTGGTAGTTTCGTTGCTAGCAGTGTACCCAACCGCCTCAATCGTCAGTATTACATAATGACGTGCGGTTACGCATCCAGCTGGCTGACTTTTCAGCTTCTTAAATGTCCCCTAGCATATATTTTCTTCTTTTTTTAATATCTTCTGTCGACGCTTTTCAGTATTATTCTGCAATAACAAATACACATCAAAGGCGCATTCTAAGGAACCAGAGGTCGCTCACAACTAGGTTAGTGTTGATACAGTAAAACTGCTTTTAAACAGGTGTGAGAACATAGAGGACAGTAATCACGCCCCACTACGCAGCTCAGGATACGTTCTGCAACCAAGTGAACATAAAATTGCAAACTTTAACACAGAGGAAGAATACCATTTCCACTGATGCCGCAACTACAAAAGCTCCTACGAAAAGCCACTGTGGAAGTGTGCCTCTGAAACGAAACAAAAAGTGCGGATTTAATGGGACAAAAAACATTGTGTTAAGGATAAGTTTATATGTGAGCCAATTTCTTCTTGGTCTAAAGTCGTTTAATCTGCACTGAGAAAGCAAATAAGCAGAAAAAAATTTGGGGGGTACGTAGAGCTGCCGATATCTCTCGTTATCCTGAAAACGCGATATGTCAACGCCAAGATGTATTCTGGAAGAGCTCCTCAGGAACTGTTGATGCGCAGATATTATATGAATTGGGTTGCTCACGGTGGGGGAGTTCCCTCGCCGCAAAGCATTTTTTGAACTTCGTTCAAGGAAAAAGTCCGGTAAGCGTAGCTTGTTAACGGCTTATGTTGTTGTTGTTTTGTTTTTTTGAGGGCGTAAGACGCATAAATTTATCGTTTCCTTCGCAATCCCTCTTGAATTTTTCTGCGTTTCGAACTGTACTTTCAAATTCTTTCTTTTTTCTTGCCCATTTTAAGAAATATCGTCAGTTGTGAAAAATATACAGTAAATTTTTCATGCAACAGGCTTCTGACACAGCATAGTTGGCAGGTCTGCCGGCGCCTGATTTCGCCCCACGAAGTTAGGCAGAAAATAGCACGCGCCGGAAAACTTGCCGCGCTATGTTGCTAAGTCTGACCTAAGATATATCCGCTTCCCTGCGCATCAAGAGATCAATTTTCTGGGTTTGACAGAGAACTGCAGAAGCGCGAAAAAAACAAGTTTGCGCTCGTAGGCACGCGCCGAGAAAGAGCGCTTCGCCAGGCTTGGGCTCCTTGTGCACCACGCTTCCTCTCGACGCTCTCGATCCAATAACAACATGCAGAACGTAGGCCGCACGTTGTCCCCATGCTTCTTGTTCCATGAAATCTGCACTACTACAGCCGACGCTGCTGTTTTCAAGATAATGGATAACGTGAACCCCTAGAAATTATAAATTATTCCCATATTCTTCATTTAAAAGCACACTGTCATTCAAATAACCTTCGGCACCTACTAAGTGGGCTTTAGCTTCCCCGAGAGTGAGAACGAAAAGCGTTTTCCGCTCAAAAGAAAACTACAGGTTGGAAGAGGAAGAGAGGTCGAACTTTATGCGAAGGGCATAGCGCAAACCGGCTCAGAATAATTGGTTGGGCTTGTTGCCTCATTCTCAGTAAAAACATCTCTGGTTAATATGTGAAGGATATTATTGATGATAGTGGTGGTGCTAATCCTTAAACTTACATCCGGTGCCTTCTTACTCAGTGTGTATCACTGTTCGAGTGATAGTTTTGTTCAAAACAGGATTAAGGGACAGTGGGAGCACCATACAATTTTGATTTTAAACAGAAATCTCTTTTGTGATTCTTTCTAGCTGAGTTGTTGTTTGCCCAAGCATTTATTGGTTAAAATCAGGAGGTGAGCGGATTTTCCGCCACGTGATGCAGACTCTTGACGTCCAGACCAAAAATGACAATGATCATCGCCAGGAAGTGCATGGCGGGATACGCTTGCCTCAGATATCCGCGAATAGCTGTCTTGACATGCCACACATACCTAGAGGAAACCGGCCGACAGTGGCAACATCTCCGTTTCATTTCTTGTTCGGTCCTCACTAAATAAAAAGATTTGCTTTTTAGGGAACGCAGCTTCTTTCTCGTTAGAAAGTGGGAACAGAACAAATTCAATTTGCTCTCAGTGTTACTTATACTTTCGAAAGCGTATGTTTCTATTTCACTGACTATTTACCGCACTGTCGTGTCGCCTGCCACGATCGCGTTAGTTATTTTATTACTTTGAACCCTCTGAGCTTAAATTATTATCTGAGTTCCCTAACGAACTTTAAAAAATACAAAAGAAGGCTGCCAGGTTTGCCCTGGGAAACTGTGACTGAGAACTCAGCATGACACTGGCCAACATACAATCCAGTGGACGGACCTAGACTCACAGAGGAAACCTGCGTCTGAAACTCTTTTATAGTATATACAACCATTTCCGAACTGGAATTAGTCGGAAGAAATACATGAAACCACCTTCGAATATATCCTAAAGAAAGGGTCACTCTTGGAAAGTCATGAAACTTGCTTTTGAAGGCGACGTTTTGCAGATTCTTTTTTTTTTGTGCTGACAGCGCGTGCCGGGAATCTTTTTTTTTTTTTGGTCTGACTGCGCACAAATTACACCTGTTGATGCTTTTTACCACGCTTTGCGTCCATGAAACCTTCTCATTTATGTTTTTAATGAAATTCTCCCTTCTGTAATGCAATTGGCGCTGCAGGTGCTGAATAAATAAATCAATAAATAAATAGAAACAGTGAATAGTTTTTCAGAACGTGTGTCGAAACCTACCGGCTTCTGTAGTTGTGTTCACATTTAACGTGGTGTTTACACCACAAAGAGGAAACGATTGCTTTAAACACAGCTATTAGTGGCTGTGAAGCTACCATTCTCTGACTAGGCGCGACGGCTGAGTTGCAACACAGGGATGCGGCGCAAACGTTGGTGCAGTCGCCGTATTTCGGTGGAGGGCAAGAAGTCAGGAGGTCAGCTGTAAACCTTCCTGTATCCTGCATCATTATAGCGCTCGTCAAAAAACATGCCAGATGACGAAAATTAATTCGAATAATTTCACTCCTTCCCTCAAAGCCCACATTGCTCACCTTGCACAAAAAATATAGTCTACCATTGGAACAATGATTCCTGTATCCTAATCTCAGCGACTGTAAATGATATATTGAACTTGATATGATGTATAACGGTATACATGGGGCAGTAGCGGACCCACAGTATTAACTTCTACTTCAGGAATCTGTAAATGTCGCAGTGTTCACTATTAACACTTGGAGTACCAGCCGCCGCGGTGGCTGAGTGCTTATGGTGCTCGGCTACTGACCCGAAAGACGTGGGCTCGATTCTGGCCGCGGTGGCCGAATTTCGATGGAGGCGGAATTCTATAGGCCCGTGTGCTGTGCGATGTCAGTGCACGTTAAAGAACCCCAGATGGTCGAGATTTCCGGGGCCCTTCACTACGGCGTCCCTCATATCCTGAGTCGCTTTGAAACGTTAAACTCCCATACACCAAAGAAAAAAAAACTTGTGGAGTACCTTCGAGAACAACGCGTTCATCACATTCTTTAACGGGGCAAAATGATTTTGCGCATCATCGATATTTCGTTGGAAAATTCTTGAGATGGGGAAATGTTGACCACGAGACATTCATTGCGCTCCTTTTCCTGGATGTGGACATGCAGACTGTTGCATCTGGGTTGCAAGCCCCAAGGGTAGCGTTGGCCTGGCGGCCTGGGGCAAAGCTGGAAACATCCGAAGGTCCCGGCAAAGGATGAGTCGACTGGCAACAGAACAACTTGTTTATTCTGGCATCGCAAAAGAGCAGCCGGTCAGGGCGACCACGTTACTCGAAGGACGAAATCGAAGTCCCTCCTTGGCGTCCGGCGCAGCTGCATTTATACCCTCGGAGTCGAGGGCAAGAAGGAACGGCTTGGGATGAGTCGCACAAGACGGCGACGCACGGACATGTACAGACGTGACGGGCGCGTCCGCCGGGCCGGCGCCGGTCAGACCTCCTCGCCTCCCAGTTGGGGAGCTCCTCTCCCCGGCTGCCGCGCTTTGACAAGCGTGGGCACCAACATGCACACACACACACACGCACGCACGACGACACGTGGCACTGAAACCTGCCTGGACGCGCTTGGCGGGAGGCGTTGCGGCAGCGATGAACGGGCCCAAAATGACCGCCACTTTGAACGAAGCCGCGGCGTCCGTTGCATCCGCGCCGGCTATACCGCGCGTCGTAGGCGAGACGTAACAGACCGCCCCGCCGGGAGAAGGAGATCCCGATGGTCAGGGGACTGCATCCGCTGTCCAGAGGGATGTCGCTCGATGATGCTCGTAATCGAAACCGGTCGTCCCTCGACGTTGCTTGAGCGCAGCGCACAGAGAAGGCCTCGTTCTCAGGTTCAGGATCACACAGGGCACTGCAAAGTCACTTCAGGAGAGTTGCCATTTTTGTGCTCGTTCCCAGCAAGCGTTAGAACTACGCCGAAACGCAACCGCTCAGTTAGCAAGTACGAGACAACCCTCACTAAGCTCTGCCAGGCTCTTTCCCCTTTTATACTACTGCCTAGTTCCTTACAGTAGTCAAGCAGCACTCAGAACGCGTCCACAAATTGGAAAATTGCACTAGAAAGCACATAATCACTTTGAAACACTAAACAAAAGCAATTTGTTAAAAATCCTGCCTCAGGAAGAAAACATCAGTAACAAACAACTTTGAGGCGGATTCCTACGTTAGGGGCTTCGACTTAAGCCATCGGCGTTACCGTTGAGACTCCCCTTTTTGTAACGCACCTCAAAGGAATATTGTTGCAAAGCGAGGCTCCAGCGCAGGAGGCGGCCATTTTTGGGAGAGATGGTCTGCAGCCATTGGAGAGGGCAGTGATCCGTCTCAATGATAAACCTCGAGCCGGCTAGGTAGCATGACAATTTCTGAACGGCCCACACGAGACACGCACACTCTTTCTCAGTGGCGCTGCACGCCTGCTCACGACAGGTCAGCTTACGACTAGCATACAGGACGGGGTGTTCCACTTCTCCATTGTCCCTTTGGCACAGTACAACGCCCATGCCTCGCTCACTAGCATCGCACTGAACAACGAACCCTTTTGTGTAGTCTGGCGATCGTAGCACAGGCTGGCTTGTTAGGGCGCTCTTTAGGGCGCTAAAAGCTCTTTCCTTTGTCTCGCTCCAGACAACTGTTTGGGGCTCTGTTTTTCTTAGAGCATCCGTCAGGGGAGCCGCGATATCGGAGTACCTGGGGATGTACCTCTGATAGTAGCCGGCGACACCTAAGAACGACCGAATATCGGTCTTCGTGCGCGGTTGCGGGAAGTCTCGCACAGCGGCCACCTTTATTTCAGAGGGGCGGCGACGACCCTGTCCAATCACGTGACCGAGGTAGACAACCTCGGCCTGTGCTAATTGGCACTTGGGAGCCTTGACTGTCAAGCCCGCTTCGCGCAGGCGGGTTAGCACTGCCCGCAAGTGTGCCATATGCTCAGACCAGGATGCGGAGAATATCGCTACGTCGTCTAAATACGGCAAAGCGAATTCTTCCTGTCCCCGCAACACTTTGTCCATGAGGCTTGAAAAGCAGTATGGCGCGTTCTTCAAACCAAAACTCAAAACTTTAGGACGGAATGTTCCCATTGGTGAAATGAACGCCGCATACCTACTAGCCTCTTCTGTAAGTGGAACCTGCCAATAACCCCTGACAAGATCTAGGGTGGAAATAAACTGAGCGCTACTAACTTTCTCAAGGCGCTCCTCGATGTTAGGGACCGGATAAATTTGATCCTTAGTGATGGAATTAAGCCTGCGGTAGTCGACGCAAGGACGAGGTTCCTTGCCCGGTACCTCAACTAAAATCAAAGGGGAGGTATAATCACTCTCACCCGCCTCAATAACACCGAGCTGTAGCATTTTCTTTACCTCAGCCTCCATAATATCGCGCTGGCGGGGTGACACCCGGTACGCCTTGGATCGTACTGGCTCTGGGGAGGTAAGTTCTATATCATGCGTAAGGACAGAAGTCCTACCAGGCCTCTCAGAGAACTGACCTTGAAACTCTTGTAAGAGTTGGTGTAGTTCGGTTTTCTGCTCAGGCGACAGCGGTGCTTTACTGAGTAAGTCACTAATGACCTGATCAGTGTCTTCCCTGTTCGTCACTGAGCTTAGTCCCGGAAGCTCGACCGGAAGCTCTCCTAACTTTCCCGTGTCCGGCATTTCCTCTCCAGTGCCTGGTGCCTTCAACGCTACAGGCTCAATTTTATTCAGTTCGGACGTGCTCTGAATACCAGCTTGCTGCGCCTCCGACCCTTTCTCATTGTTCGACAACGTCGGCCCCGCAACTACCGCCTTTGCAGCGAGCTCCCGAACTCTCGATCTGGTTAAGGCCTGAACGCTAGCCTCACCAAACAAAAGCCCCTTCTCGCGCAGGAGGTGATCGGACCTGTTCGAAAATAGGTACGGGTACTGGGGGGGGGGGGGGGGGGGGCAGCATAGATGACACTACGGCCTCCGTCTCAAGTGCTCCGAAAGGTCCTTCAATAAGCACTTTTGCTACGGGCAGACACACGCTATGAGCTTCCAAGGCTTGCTTGATCCATGCGCACTCGCCCGTGAACATATCGGGTTCTACGTAAGAGGGGTGAACTACATCCATTGTAGCTGCGGAATCACGAAGCACTCGGCACTCTTTCCCGTTCACGAGTAAGTCTCGCATGTAAGGCTCGAGAAGCTTCATGTTCTCGTCAGTGCTACATAATGACAAACACACGACTTCTCTTTTTGTTTCTGGACACTGCGCCGAAAAGTGACCCGGCTTCTGGCACGTATAACACACGCGCGCTTGCCTCCTCTCGAACCGCTTTCTGCGTTCGGCTTCGGCTGCCGCCGTCTCCTTACGTTCGGTCGGACTGCTTTCACTAGCATCCGCACTACGCGTGTCCCCCCATGCTCTCATGGGTGTGAACTTCGGCCTCTCAGACTTGGAGCCAAATTCACCCTTTTGACCGTCCTTAGCTCCGCGAGCCCGACGCGTCACAAACTCCTCGGCTAGCTCGGCGGCTTTAGCTACTGTACTAACGTCTGGCCTATCCAAGACCCAGTACCGCACGTTCTCAGGTAACCGACTATAAAACTGTTCCAGCCCGAAACACTGCAGAATTTTCTCGTGGTCACCAAACGCTTTCTCTTCTTTGAGCCACTCCTGCATGTTTGACATAAGCCTGTAGGCAAATTCTGTATATGACTCATTTCTGCCTTTTTCATTTTCCCGAAACTTCCGACGGAACGCCTCCGCTGACAGCCTGTACTTTTTTAGCAGACTTGATTTCACTTGGTCGAAATCCTCTGCCTCCTCTCTCTTCAAGCGAGCGACTACGTCGGCCGCCTCGGCGGGTAACAAAGTGAGCAAGCGCTGTGGCCACGTTTCCCGAGAGAACCCCTGCTTCTCGCACGTTCGCTCAAAGTTAACCAGGAACAAACCAATGTCCTCTCCAAGCTTAAACGGCCGCATCAGGTCAGTCATTTTGAACGATACTCGTTCTCCTGCACCGTGTGCCTGACTTCCATTACGAGCGCGTTCCATCTCTACCTCGAGACGCTTCATTTCCAAAGCGCGCTCTTCTTTCTCTTTTTTGCTCTTTACGTTCGCGCTCGTCTTTCTCTTTTTGCTCTTTACGTTCGCGCTCGTCTTTCTCTTTTTGCTCCCTCTCCTCAATGGTCTCAAGGCATTCCGACAGCTCGTCATCCTCAGCCTCCAACTCAAGAATAGCCCTTAGCAGTTCTGGTTTTCTGAGTTTGTCTGAGACATCCAGACCCAACTCTCTTGCAAGCTCCAGCAATTTCGGTTTGCGCAACGACTTCAAATCCATGGCTGCTCCGAATGCTGCTTTCTCTACTGCCTACTATTGTCTTGCCGCAAACTAACCCGGCAGCAACGACAACCACAATTACCAGCTCTGTTTCTGACACTAACAAAAGCCTGGCAAAACTCAGAAGAAGAAAGTCCCGCACTCACCAAACCTCGCAGCCAAGAATTCAGCGCAGTCGTTCCGCTGCAGGCAACCAGTCATCACACAGGGCTCGTTGCACTGCTCCCGGATGGTCGTTGTGCTGCTCAGCATACAGTTGACCGCATATCTTCGCTGCTGGCCTCCGTTGTCGCGATCTCACCGCTGGCAACCAGTTGTTGCAAATGGGTTGCAAGCCCCAAGGGTAGCGTTGGCCTGGCGGCCTGGGGCAAAGCTGGAAACATCCGAAGGTCCCGGCAAAGGATGAGTCGACTGGCAACAGAACAACTTGTTTATTCTGGCATCTCAAAAGAGCAGCCGGTCAGGGCGACCACGTTACTCGAAGGGCGAAATCGAAGTCCCTCCTTGGCGTCCGGCGCAGCTGCATTTATACCCTCGGAGTCGAGGGCAAGAAGGAACGGCTTGGGATGAGTCGCACAAGACGGCGACGCACGGACATGTACAGACGTGACGGGCGCGTCCGCCGGGCTGGCGCCGGTCAGACCTCCTCGCCTCCCAGTTGGGGAGCTCCTCTCCCCGGCTGCCGCGCTTTGACAAGCGTGGGCACCAACATGCACACACACACACACACGCACGCACGACGACACGCGGCGCTGAAACCTGCCTGGATGCGCTTGGCGGGAGGCGTTGCGGCAGCGATGAACGGGCCCAAAATGACCGCCACTTTGAACGAAGCCGCGGCGTCCGTTGCATCCGCGCCGGCTATACCGCGCGTCGTAGGCGAGACGCAACAAGACTAAATTATGCATATCTAAATTTGAGAACCAAGGCATTAAATCCAACGTTCAAAGGGAAGAACCTTTATATGCCCTGGCGGTTATATTAATTTCATCTATCTGGTCGCATAGCTTGAATAAGCCAAGCAAACGATCCTCTGATAAGCCGGTTAGAAACAATGTACACTTAACTGATCCCGGAAAGATAGCTTTGAAAGAGAGCATTTTTGTGGATCTTTCACATACTAGCGATATCGCTAACGCACCGCACTCGGATGTGTTATCACAGTGCTGATAAACTGCACCAGTTAAGGCGCTGTCCTGACACGTTTTCGCTTTATCTCCAGTGCCGTGCCTAAGCGGGGAAATGTCAGATGCTGACTGATATCGAGGTATTGATGCACCAAAGGTGAACGCCCCGGTTTATCCTTTGGATAAAAAAATACCTGAACCAGCATGCCATATTGATGTCAGCTCCATCAGCTGTGATTCATTATGCCATTATAAGTTATTGCGAGGGTTCGATTAAAATTCGCTACAGGCAAGCTGTGCTTACCGCAGCAACATAAGTCAACAGCTCACTGTGATGCATCGTCATAATGCCCATCGACCCCAGCTCATTTAGTGTTAAATGAGCACGACGGCCACACGATTTCTGCAGCGTGGTCAATGCCAAGTTGTTATACTCGGTACAGTACAATGCTCATTGATGGCCCATTGTTTAGGAAAATCTCTCAGGTAGAGTAGATTTAATAAGGGAGTAATTTCTGATTAGCATCAGCCCAAGCGCAGCCACACGGCTAGATACGAAAGGTAGAAAGCTTCCTCAGAAACTTCCACCTTGGTGGATTCCACTAAACGTTCGACACCACCGTTTTCACTTCGAGTTGTTGATCAATTCGCCCTCACCCTGCGATATGTTATCTGTCCCGGTCAGCTCAGTTGGCGAGGCGATGGTACTGGGTTTGAACCTCGGACCAGGACGGACTGTTCTTCAATTACGAAGGTTCTGGAAAGCTGTTGACTTTTTCTTTGTAGGCAAAAAGTAAGAACAGAATTCTTTACAGCAAGATAAGTCGATCATTTTCTTCCCGAATGGGGGAACTGGGTGCTATTGACTCCAATACCAATCTATTTTTCACGCGCAAAATGAATGCTACAAAAACATTTCTGAGCGACATAGCTTGCTCTCTGCATAAACCCTTGACACAGACACCGCACACGAAACAACTGTGTCAGCCAAGTAACCAAGAAACAAGGAACCAACAATCGAGAACTCACCATTAATTTATACCTGATCGGCATCTTCTTCGCCCCTCAGTTACGTAAGAAAAATTTACTTTCAAATTTACATAACTTGGCCCCATTAGGCTATAGCGGATGACTATCAGAAACCAAATTGTTGCACTAAACGGAAAAAAATGTAATGCCCAGTTTCATCTCCGAACTAATAATTCATAATGATAATGAACATGCATAAATTGAAATGTCAGGTAGGCCATTCGAATATTAAAATTTTTCAATGTCTCTGAAAACAAAACTACTTTTTTGCCCGAATGCGGCTGGTGGATTTCACACTTAGATTCCTAAGCGCTGATGATTATTCTCAAGGCATAAAATCATGACATTGCAACGCTGACAAGAACACTCTACAACCCGACTTCTACGACCTTCTTTGAAAGCTGTTATCAACTTGAAGCCAAAACGAGTGCGCTCGTCCCGTCTTGCCCTCCCTTCTGATTGTGTGTTTTATTTCTTTGCGCAACCTGTTTGTTCAATCGACATGAACCAACTTGCTCAACAACGCATCTTGCCAAAACTAGCGAAGGCCAGAGTTTTTATTGCGATTGTGCAATACCCCACCTGAGATTTTCACAAAGCTTACATTCGGCTTTCTGCTGACAAAAGTGACCGGTTACCTCGCATATTAGGGCTAATGTTCAATTATGTGATGGGAGGGAAAGATATTATACTCAAATGAACATTTCGAACCTGTCTTTTCTGATAAGCGCATTACATTGCCTCGCAAGAGATAATCCAACAGTGTCTGCATGCCGTCGCAGCAGAATCAGGGCATTTGTGCCGACGCCATACAAAACTGTATAAGTAATACCTCCTCCGCGCGCGAAGCTCCTGCCCTTCGGGTGATACTGCATCTTAGGGGACTGGCATAACCACTGCGCGAGGTCTGACTGCAAGGTACCGCGTTTGTAAAGAATTTACAGGAAATTAATTGTATTACGTGTGTGAAGCGATAGCATAGCGCCACTTGGCCTCTGAGCGCACTAAACTTCTGGTCTGGTGACGTCATTTCCGGTCTATGAACTGCGCCTATGAAAACGCCGCTGCGTACTGCCTAGTCTTTAGTTTGACATCACGGCGTCAACGCAAATGGTCCGACGAGCGCCTTAGGTTATCGCATAAAATATCTACATACCACGTTTGCTTCCGCACCATACCGTATGTATCGGTTTGCATCGCGTCAACTGTCAAAAAGTTAGGACTTCCCGGGGCGCTACTGAAGCTGCTTGAAGGACTCGGTCGGCAACACCTCAAGAGTTCTTTCTTCACAAACGCGTCTCTATTGCACTGCTGGTGTCCCCAAGAGGCACCCTTATTTTTTTGTGATGACTTGAAAAGAATAGTGAGCTTGGACGGATGTACCTTGCTGCTCGTGGGGACTACGCAGAAAAGTGCCTCCTATCATTGCCTACTGAAAACGAGGAGATTCGAAACATTCGTCTAGAAATTCTATCGCCGAATACGAGGTATGTCACAGGAACTAAAACTCATTTATCGCCGCAAATAACATAGTAGCCTCCTTTAGCACAGGTAAGGCTATGAACAATGTTCATGTTTGTGAGACTTCGGGAAACCAAGAACTCCATGTTCTGAGAACTGACAATTTGAGATAAGTCTAAACATGCTTCGGCTGCTTTTCTCCTACGTTGTTTTCTACTATTTTCAGACGGTCAAGAAAGAGAACAAGTAGTTTACTAATCAATCTCGTAACGAGCTAGGACATTTTATCTCTCTGTCTGGCTCTGACATGTACATTGATTTAATCATTTCTTTCCTTTTTCATATTGGAAAAAAAAGAAACCACTGCGTGGCTTGCCAAAAAAGAATACGCTCAAGAGTCCAGTATATAGAGTTCAGAAATCAGGCACTTTAGTCTCTTTCTATGCAGCGTCTGAAACAATGCTGCTGTCCGTCCTCATTCTTCTGAAAGCAATACTGAGAGTAGCTAAGTCCCTTTTTTAGTCTTAATCAAAAGAAAATAGGCCGGAACCTGCCAGTCAAATACGCATTTAAAGGCCATGCCGGTAACGAATGAGGGCTGGAAAGTGCATGAATCTCGTATCTCTCTCTTTCGTTCCTTTTTTGCTTGAGCTGATGAACTACGAACTGATTGAAAGGTTCTTAACGAGCTTATCTGGTCTTCAGTTTTCATAAAATTGCCTTCAGAAATCATTCTCGAGTGGAGTTGAGGAAAATATTCAAATGAAGGCGAAAATCACTCATAGCGGATCGAAGTATGAAGTACTAAAAGGTTTAAATAGTCGTTCAGCTCGTACATGCGAACAAGCGTGATTTTCATGCACGCGAAGCACTGCTGAGGTATATCAATTCCAGCGACTTGAGTGTAGTTCCCAGTCCATTCAAGCGCCACCTCTTTAGGACTGTTTGGGTTAGCCTTTTGGGACTCAAGCCTCCATTCATTCAGTTTTGAATAACAAACGGAAATCGTGCGAAGTAGAAATAACAATTTCGGGTTAAAGGATATTATCCGTTCAAGGCGTCACCCTGGTACGCGGCATAAGTCAAACTGTCAAGGTGTGTGCTTGATCGCATGTCGCATGTTTGGACTTTTTCTGCAGATGCAATGGCAGGAGTCGGGGACTTTCATTTCTCTTTGTATCAAAACGCTCAGTCTGCGCAATATCATCTGCGTCCTCGTTCACCCGTAATTAAGCGGTGCAGAAATCGGCTTTGTAGCCATGCGAAGAGAGAAACACGAAGTACAATATCATTTTATCGATTTGCAATTGCTTGCGAGTAATCGTTTGTAATTCGAATCATTCTTCTCTTTCCCACTCGTTCGAGAATATTGCTTCCTTATTCTCGTAACAAATATTTTGCAAATATTTTCCTGGAAACTCCACGAAAAGGTTTCCTTGGAGATACTAGATATCGGCCTCCTTGTTCTCGTTATTATACTGATAGGGGTACGATTGGTGGTCAACTGCTTTCTGAGCCGCGTACGATCCTTCAACAAACATTTTACCGTATTTTTTTTTGTTGCTAGCATTATAAAAATAGGCAAGCATTCCAATTATAATGCGGTGCCTGCGACACATTTCATCACTTTCTCTTTATTGGACGCCGAAGTGAAATTTAGTGAACATGCAACACTTGCCTGCTGAGGTAGTCGATGTCTGCGTCCACAGCAGGAGGACCGCCGTTGCCGCGATTCGAATTGACAATGCGGACATAATGTCCGCACCATGCGTAGAACGCGAAGACCGCTGCGTGGAAACTTGCTGGCGTCGCCTCACCAGATGCCTAGCACGCGGCGCTACAGCCCGGCGTCTGAGGTAGAGCAGTTGATGTATAACATGTCAGCCTAGGGTGACCGTTGCTTAACTTCTAGTGATAAGCAAAGCGTGTAGCCGCGTATTACTTCAAACGCAGGGGACCTGACGAAATGGGTTCCATAGACAGCCTCGCTTGATTGTAATGTTTCCGTAAAACAATGGCAACCCTTGGTCCTCTGGGAGCGGTACCACATATTACTCGCGGTGACGAAGTTATCCCCAGTGCGATAAGAAAACGATAGAAAGAGGGCATGTGTGTACAAAGTCTTTATGAAGGTTATTTCTTTCGCATGAAGGGAAGCCTTTTGTTTTCTAATGTCAACTTATTTTATAGTTACCACCTGACTACACAAACAGAAAGGGGACCTTGGCAGGAAAACAATGAATCTCGAGCTTACGTCATATTAACTGTTATTATTAAGAGAGCTGGGAACTCAGGTAACAACTAAGCAATAGAGGGAGGGGAGGCAGCTAATCTCTTCTGCATGGCAAACATCTGCTGTCAGCGGAAAAGATAACACGCCAATGAAGCCAAGTGTTATGCGTAGCAACTACATTGAGTTATTTTTGTTCTCTCTTCTTTAGGAAGACCAATAGCAGCCTTTATCAATAACCACTTTAGACCTGACTGCGCTCGTGACTTTCATTAAACAAAAGGCCTCAAACCGGCCTCTCAGTATTTTGGTAGGCATCTCGGCGCCTGTGCGGCGTAAATTAGTACATTTCTGCCACGTCTTCAATAGAGGGCATGTAATTTTTCACGCTGTGTGTGCACCCTTGATAAATTGGCTAGTCCGTTATATATCAGGGAACCCAACATTCACCGAAACCATGAAAAGCATAGTGATATGGTTATTATTTTCTTTATTTAGTGTTGGTCGACAATAGTAATGTAATCATTTACGCCTAAACCATGATTATTCGCCAGTAGTTCAGAACCCTCTGGATGTACGTGGTTGCTTTTTCTTCCACTTTCTATTCAATTATCTTTACGCCATATTCGGGGGAAGACGAGAAGAATTGCCCCAAACTCAGAACTATTTATTGAGTCATCGTTTCGCCGGTGAGCAGAACGAACTCGTCGATGTCGGTGGCAACGTGAGCGCTCGCCGGTTGACGAGAACAAGAATCGTCGCCGCTCTGGAGCACGGTACACGTACAGCTGACGGGAATATTTTGAGCCGAATGAAGGGAAGCACTGTTTGCAATTTCGAGCGTTGCAGACACTGTTGCGCATGGTTGCAATCTATCCGGAGGAATCTAGTCGCCATCGCCTTGAAAAACAAAATAAGACACGTGCTGGTGGCCTAAACGACGAGCATGAAAACATAGACATTGGAAAGGTTTCAGGCATTGGGTCCCTTTTCAAGAAGCTGAGTTAATAGGAGAGAAATGGCAGAGGCCTTGGCCCCGCAGGTGGCGTAGCAAGGCTGCTGGCGATGATGTTGATGGCGAAAGAAACATCGGCCGGTGGTTGAAGCGAAAGAACCACTGCCAATATAAACTTTGAAGGCTCGAGCACTAAGATCTATTAGCGCTTGTATGGAGGTGCTAGGTGCTCGACACGCACCGCTTTCGCGTACGCCCAGCCTGGCTGGGATTCTGTCACGCTGTTGGGAGCGGCTTGAGTCCATCCCCAGTCACGCTAACCCGGCTTTTATTCCGTGTGGCATGGGCGCACTTTAGGGGATGTATTCGTCGATGACGTTCGGCAGCCTGGCATCGAGCGTCGTCGGACAAGAATTCAGTACAAGAGACTGTGGTGTCTTGTACTGAATTCTTGTCGGCGAAGGTGCCCTAAGGCAGGATGTCGTGAGGAAGTATTGTGCTCGGCGTCGACATACAAGGCAACTTAACTGCACATGCAATGGTCTTGTCCAAGCGCTCTTAGAAGGTCATCGATTCTCCTCCGGCGGCTTGTCCGACTTTAGTATAAGATTTCATTAGCCTACTCCGCCGTGAACGTCGTTTTCCTGCAGATAAGGTCTTCTTCTATCGTCCTCAACCTAGTATGTCTGTAAACTATGAGTACATTAGGGAGATCGTGTATGCACGGAAAAATTTCGCGACCTCAACTGCAGTGCCGGTCAGCAGGGCTCGAGCTTCAGCGTATCCGGTAGCCGCTATTGCCCGCTTCTTTGCGGACGTGGACATCAGACAACGGCCGATTAAATCCACACCGGTCTGTTATTGGTTCGACTGATCTCGGAAATGCAGCCTGTCGCGTTGGTGGCGTTTTCCACTATTGCGTGTCTTGACAAGTCTTTAAGCAGAGTGCTGCCCTAATAGACAGACGGGGCCAGTATTACTTCTTTATTCGACGGAGAGTGCGAGAGAAACCCCAGTAACCCAGCGGATGTGTCGTCACACGAGGCGTCCAGAATTTTCTCTAGAACATATGCAGGGATGATAAGAATCCGAGGGGTCTTTCTAGACGCAATGTTCTTCACTAGGACGCCGTTCTGCAGTAAGCAAGAGGGAAATCCCCGCTTGAATCCTTTAAGAGTTCAAGATATTTTGTCATACAGGTATACGATAAGGTTCTGCAGTTAAAGGTCGAAGCGTTGTTGCAGGCCTCAAGTGCTGGCACTGATTGGTACCAGGAAGGTGTCAGCTTCTTAAGTTTTGGAGGTGAGTCGTCAAGGCCTCCAAACAGGCAGCCATGTTGGAAGTGCAAGGGATGGACTTAAAAACAGTGGTGACGCCAACTCTTGGAGACGCAAGCTCCCGCAAGCGACGCCACCCAGCTGGCCGTTCAAGTCGGAAAGCCAGCACAACGCCTGATCCCTGAAGACCTTGACTGGTCTTTAATGGAAGTATGGCTGGAGTTTCGATATGCACCGTTTATAGAATACGGCCTCTGGGGCCGTATGTTATAAGCTGTCAATCGGAAGCGACCTGGCCATTCAATTGTTGGAGACCGGACCTCACCATTAGCTGCACATCGCAGCCAATGGCAACCAGCGGTCAGGTCCAGTCGCCTGCTGTTCACAAAGTGCCGCGATGCCCCTCGTCCTTCATGCATATCGCAGCCAATGGTGAGCTCCACTCGCCAGCCACCGAATGGTCGGGACGGTTCCTATGGGCGCTTCAATGCCGCGGGTATAAGTGAGTGACGAATTATAGAGGACCAAATGGACGCTAAATGGACTAGGGAAAATGGGCAGCTTAAAGATTACGGCCCCCTGTCTCTGTTTTTTTTTCTGCCACATCGAGAGAATATCCTGTTTTCTCTCTATCTATTCGTGCAGTCATCATCATCATCAGCCTTACTACGCCCACTGCAGGGCAAAGGCCTCTCAAATATCTCTTCAATGGACCATTTGCGGAAAAGCGAGCGCCCCCTGTCGTGCAAACGGGGAAGCTCCACCGGCACTTTTGGTTGGAAAGGGGTTCTTTGAGCGAGCATGTGAGAGGCAGCGTTCGGCAGTTGGCGTGCACTTGTTTTGTTGTTTTAGTGCCGTTTATTTGCCGGAAACGTGCGTTTGCCAGCCAAAGACGATGATAGAGGAGGAAAACATCCCATTTCCGTTTCAAGAAACGGGGTGGAGCGAAGATTTTTCGCGTTGTAGCGTGAGAAACGAGCACGTGTGGCAGTACCTGCACTCCGCTACCTCAACTGTTCGCCAGGCTCATCGCGGCTGGTCCTTCAAGGAGGAAGGTTACGTAAAAAACTTGAAGGTGAACCTTGAAACAGCTGACGATGAACTAGGTCTGATGAGAGCGGCGTGCGCACCGTCAATGAAGACCGGTGTTTACGTGACAACGGCATGGTTCGTCGTTGGTACGGGCCACATCGTTGGAGCGCACTGCGATTGTGTCGCTGGGTGAGATATTTTGTTTATAAACGTGTGTCTCTCTAGTGCGGAACGCCGAATGACTAAATGAAAATGTGCATGAATGTGCGCCTATGCGCGAGCGAGTTTAACAGTATAATGGGGTGCAGTTCTAACGCGCACAGATGTTTATGTTTACGCTTTCGTTATAAGGCAGGAGTTTTTGCTAACTTCGTACAGCACCTTTTGCCGCTGGGTACACTTTACTGATTAGTAAACGACCCGTTGTACTATCTCATATACTGCTCGTGCTGATACTGCCCGTTGCGCGCTAACGGGCCGCAGGAGAGAATGCGCGGATGTACGCGAGGTTGCGCCGTTGCGCTCTCCCGTGCTCCCGCTGTTCAGATAGCAGAGCTTGACATTGTAGCATCTATGGTCAGTGTTTATACTAGTATATCTCATGCGGTGTTTACCCAATGCGCGCGTGCGTTGATGGCAAAACTCTTCTGGAACGACCGCGCTGTGTGCACTTGGCAGCAAGCACGAAATATAGCAGGAGCACCACTTTCGAAACGTGCTGGATGCGCGCATTACTGGCCTCATCAACGGCTTCGTCTTTTGCGCCTTGTATCTTGTCGCGGCCTTTATTACGTGCAAGTCTCGCTGTTGCAAAACGCGTGCTTAATTTAGATAGAAACGCGTTGCAGTTACATGGCTGGCCTGAGATTTTGTGCGCAACAGTGAATATTGCGTTTCTTTGCTCTTGTAGACTCAGCGAAACCTGCCAACATGTGGCAGGGCTGCTGTTCAGTGCTGCTGCGAGGGCAGAAGATGCACCGTCTTGCACGGGTGTACTTTGCAAGTGGATAGTCCCTGCTGAAGGTATAGCACACATTCCACCTACTCACATCTCCAATAATGCTACGTTGCCGTTCTTGCTGTACACTAAGAGCCTTGTGTTTAAACTAGGTTCGTAGCTATAAAATTCTTAGTGCATGCATATTATGATCACGATAAATATCAATGGCACAACGGCAGCTTGGCTAAACTGTGCACATAAACTGGTTAACTCAATGTAGGGTCAAAGACCAGTTTTAGATGCATTTCACCTCGGAGAAACTAAGCACCAGAAAAGGGGGGGGGGGGGGGGGGTAACTTGGTCTCATTCATGCACGAATGGCAACATCGGAGATTGAACCCCAAGGTGTTCCGTATATAAGGTGGATGCTGAAACCAATAGACCACTGCTACAAAGCACATTGTTTCATGAGTTCACATGGCATTGTTTCCTTCACAAAATGTACAACTGCACAGTTGCATGATTATTTATACAGTCATGGCAATTTATTCAACAGTGTTACATTGTTTACTCAATAAAAAACATAGCGGACACAATAAACTCAAGTTTCTCATGTATTGAACAGCCATGTTTATAATTAATTTGGTTGCACAACTGAAGCAGCCTATTTTTCCTTCACTTGCAGCAAAAAAGGCAGCTCCAAGGAAGCCCTTGGTCGAAATCAAATTCCAAAAGTACTGTGTCAACAAGCCTCCACGTGGGAAGCGGAAGCGCGATTATGACCCCTGCCCCATTACACCACTCCCTACTCCCCACGACATTGAGTCACTCAGAAAAAAACTAGCATCCGCCTGTCCAGACCTGCAAGCACTCCGGTACTTGTGTCCCACCGACAAAGCCAAGACAAGGCCACCATGCAACAAAAAGGCTATAGAAGACAGCGACGACCTCTGGAGCGAGCCTTCAGCGACTGAGGTGCAGTCATATATGCAGACACTCAAGCCACTAAGCCGAGAAGAGAGGCATGATATATGCGAAGAAACGGTCGGCCAAGCAGCCAACAAGAAGTGGCATGCAGCTCGGGTTGGCCGGCTAACAGCATCACTCTTTAAAAGGATCTGCCGTTGTACCAAGCCAGATGGTTTACTAAAGGGACTACTGTACCCTTGTAATAGAGCCACGTCTGAAGCGATTGGATATGGCAGAGAGCACGAGGCAGATGCTGTAGAAGCCTATGTAAAGCTGCAGCACGCTAAAGATTTGAGTGTAGCAGTGCAGGAAACTGGCCTTCATGTCCATAACCAGTACCCCTTCATAGCTGCCTCACCAGACAGGATTGTTGTTTTAGATGGAGAAGAAGGCCTACTTGAGGTTAAATGCCCCTTCTCCAAAAAAGGTATAGCATGCGAAGAAGCCTGCCTAGACAAAAACTTCTGCTGCAGGCTAACTGAAGACGGTGTGGAGCTGAAGCGGGACCATGCCTATTTTTACCAAATTCAAGGCCAGATGGCAGTTACGGGCCATAACTGGTGCGACCTTGTCATCTGGACCGAGGGAGACACGCCAGAAGACCCGCCATACCTCTATGTAGAGAGAATAAAGTTCAATGAAGAATTCTGGAATCGGGAGCTACTGCCAGGACTACTGCACTTCAGCAAGCATGCACTGATAACAGAGATTCTGACAAGGAGAGTCAAAAGGCTTGGACGGCTGTACACGTCCGGCAAGTATGTGTCGCACAGCAAATTCAGACAGGGGTATTACGTGTGCATACCTCTTGGAGGTCTGCGTATAAAAATAAAGAAATTAAAGTAGCACACCAGACTACCTATCATCATTCTCATCTAGGGCACAAGAATTTCATCTTGTGTTTTTTTATTTTTCAGTCTCAAGAGTTGCAATATAGAACTGTCAAAATGTCTCCTCACAATCGTGGCACAAGCATATGTCCAAGCATACTTTTCGAACTCGAGCCTTCACTCCAGCCTTCATTTTCAACTGTTCTGACCTTTTACGTTTTCTGCTAACCTGGAAACTTCTAGCTGTAAAATATTGGGTAGTTCACTTTATTTCAATGTTTGTGACGCATCTAATTATTCTGAACTTCCTACTGTACTGACTCCCCACATGCTTTGGTCTAAGTGGAGACCAGCAGTTTTGTAAATAAATAACAAAACTTAATGTTTTGAGCACTTTATATGCGTGTTTTGATGAAAGAAGCTGGCAGGTTAATGCGGCAGTGTTAAGGAACTCGTGTCGCAGAACAGCCGGTGTCAGCTTTGCAACACGATAACTTCCAAATAAAAAAGAAATTGTGGAGATACGAGGAATCGAATCCAGGTCTTTCAGATTGTGAGGCAAGCACGCACAGAACACTACGTAGGCTCATTGGTTCGAACTGAATAAAAGGGGACGTAGTGAATGCGTTGTGGTCTGTGACTTCGTGAAAAGTCTTTGTGTACTGGTGCATACATAAGTAATTCCCTGGCAGCGCTGCAACATGCTGTCGCATTCCACAATTAAAGGCTAAGCTTACGCGTCCTACAATTTTTTTGTTCCCAAATATAGTGTGGAACAGTGTAGCAAAGGTACACTGCTTGTTACATTACATTTTAAGACTGAAGGTATGGTATGTGGGGTTTGAAGTGGCGTATAGCTGCGAGATGTATTGAAAAGCTTGAGATTAATTTCAACAGCATAGGGGTACTCGAACGTAACGTCATGCAGCACAACGGTTATTACAGTATGCGTATAAATGCAAGGTAGATTGAAAAAAATTTAACCGTAACGGTTTCCCCGGTTATATCAATTTCAGCCAAACTGGCAGAAAGCATGCTGCATTCCAACAGCAGACAAATTTTATTGTTGCATCACCTGCAGCTACCAAAGCATTGTTCCCTAACTTTGTCAGATCAGTGGTAGAGAGAGGGCAGGCAGAAAGCTTCTTGACACTCGCAAAGTCAACAACCGAGGGGAAAACTTCAGGGTGCTTGCCAACGTTTCGACAAGAGGAGGCAAGTCGTCATGTCGAAACTTTGGTAAGCAGCCCGAGGCTTCCACCTCCCTTGTTCCTTTGTCAGCTCTAGCCGATTATATCCTTCATATTTCAAAATGCCCTCCTTCAGCAAACAGACAACTCGTGCCCATATCAATCTGTCTCTCTTATCAATGGTAGCCTGAAATTGCTTAAGAGGCAGCAAACTTCAAAAACCTGCTCAGCGATATCAATCATTGAGATTGGAAAGGGCCTGTCTAATATATGAAATCCTTTGACTCTTGAAATGGCTCTTTCAACGTGCACTCTTGCAGAAGCAATGCGCCTAGTTTCATCTACTGCTTTTGCAGGCATCTGTTTTTGGTGCGACACGCGAAATGGAGGCCGATAAACTTTTATACCTGGTGGAAAGTATGGGAACGTAAAGCCTTTGTCCACCATTATAGCGTCCCCTGCATCCAGCTTGTCAAGAAGGCCACTGGCTTCCAGAATAGCTTTATCGGAGCTAGAACCCCCCCCCCCCCATAGACGCGACACATGTGAGATGTACCCATCTGGTGTACAGCCAATAAGCACCTTATAGGTGTTGTAGTGTTTGTAGGGAGAGAAAGTTTGGCGTTGTGCATTCATTGCTGAGGGCCGCTGTATTCTCACCTCCGTGGCATCAAGGACAAGACGAGTGTCGGGAAAATCGTGGAAGGAGTTAGGTAGGTGGGGTCCTATATCTTCTCGAGTTGGGAAGGTTGTCAGGTGCCTAAGTTCTCGTTGTAAAAAGTTGATCCACGCGGAGAAAGTGCGGCTAACTTGACTTTCAGATATCAGGAAATTCCGAGCCAGTTCTTGGCCTTGCATACCTGTCCTGAGCCGTACTAACACCATCAAAAACTCATTGCCCAAATAACTTTGTTTTCGATTGCCCCGGGGGTCATCCTTCTGCTTCTTATCAGAGCCCCAGTGCATCATTTCCATAGCACGCGGTGCAAAGTATTCTAGTAAAGTGTGAAAAACTTCGACATTTGGCAGCCCAGTATAATACATGCACTTCTTCGGAGTGTCAAGCATACTCAAGGAGAGAGAACTTGACATGGCTGCATCCAGCCGCATCTCGAGCTTCGCATTTTCATTCTGCAATCGGAGAATCAGCTTATGTGACTCTGCTATTGTCTGCTCCAAGTCTTTCACTTTGTTAAGTGCGCAGACTTTACAACAGCAATCTGGCCAGGTGTGCTCCTTGATACCTGCAAGCAGCACAGAAAAAAAAAGCGCACGTAAAGCACTTTAGAGCTTCCTCTGCAAGCACACTAGAACACACTCTCTAACAAAAGAGCTCTATAATTAATCTCTAGTTGATGAGTTTCTCGCAGCAGAAGCAGGCCATCTGCAACAAGCAGCCGCAGCGTTCGCACCATGGTGTGAGCAAAAGCTCAGAAAAGCATTTCAATCTGCAAAGCGCGTGCAAACTCACCATTTTCAGGCTGCTGCAACTCTACTGTGTCCTCCTGAGCCGTTGTGACGTCCCGAGGAGAACTTGTGGCCACGTCAGGATTTTCTGCGAGCAAGACAATGGCTAGCACTCAGAACCTGGTAAAACCTGGGTGGCTTCTCGGTCCAGCACAGACCCACAAGAACAGCAACGGCTGATAAAACATGTGCAAACTCACGATTTGCAGGCAACTGTAGTGCCACTGAGTCCTCATCTACTCTGTTATCCTGTGCCGCATTTGTGTCCATGTCCAGATTCCCTGCAAGCAACAACAGCTGGCACTCAGAAGCTGGAGAAACCCTTCGTGCATAACATATACTGTGCTATGTGAGTATACTGCAGCAGAATCAAGGCCAGGTACAACAAGCAGCTACAGTGTTCACAAAACAATATGGGCAAAAGCTTAGAGCATTACAGTCTGCAAAGCAATGCAAGCTCACCATTAGCAGGCTGCTGAAACTCTGCCATATCATCAGAAGCAGCTACACGTCTTTTTGCTGCACGCGCTGGCGTTTCAAGTTCCCCTACAACCATGAAACAGCGGTTATGCAGTAAACATACTGCTCAATACAAGCAATGAGGGTGTGACATTTACAGCAGCCACATATTGTAGGTCAGAGAAATACAGTGAAAATATTTTCAATGAAGGCATTGCATTGGCGTTCACAATTTTGAAAATGTCCAACTTTGTAATCTAAAAGCACTTCATAAATGCGGGTATAATTGGCAATATTTATCGACTGGGTAATAAATCTACACGCGGTATTTGCGCGGCTTTCGCCGTGCGGGTTCTCTGAACCACGCAACAGGTGACGGCCGCACTACGCTAGCCACTGCAAATCACAACGACAAGCGTTTACAGGCTAATCCCACTGACGATGAAAGCGACCACAAAATAAGAGACGCGAACAATGCATTACATGTGCTCCCCAGTTCTGCGTTGGTACTTCTAGACCCCGCGAGAAATCAACAGAAAAAGTAGCGCTTACCTTTATGTCGTTTCAGCCATCGGCTACGACGAAGCACAGCAGCATCACCGGGACTCCTAACGTAGTTGAACACACTTGGAACGAAGTCAGGATGGTTCTCGAATTTTGACGGCCGTCCTGCATTGAACGTTGTTTCTAATCGTACAAACCTATACATAAGCGTTTAAAAGTGCCGTACCTGTTATAAAATGCGAGCTGCAGATCCGAGAATGTTCGTTCGGCTCCCATGGCGAGCCATCTGCATTCTTTCTTCTCACAGCCGTTATCCACGCCGCTCTCTTTTCGGCGCGTAGCCTCGCGGACGGGAACCTGTAGAACTTCGTGCTTCCTTTCTCAATGAAGTAATTCGTGCAACCGTAGGCCACGCAGTGGGCTGGCATTTTTATACACGCGGCAAAAGCGAGGCAAGGAGCTCACATTAGTCGCCGCACTACAGCGTAGGACTGCACGGCCGGCTCGTGTTTTCCAACCAAAACCAAATCGTCTATAGAGGGCGCTGGCTGCGCCGTCGCCGCGCATGCGCAGAAACTTTTCCGCAAATGGTCCATTATTCCTGTCCTGCGCCAGGTACGGCCACCCTATTCCCCCAAACTTCTTAATCTCATCCGCCCCCTAACTTTCTGCCATCCCCTACTACGCTTGCCTTGTCTTGGAAACTAGTCCGTGGCTCTTAAGGACCACCGTTTATCTTGCCTTTGCATCAGATGCCCTACCCAAGCCCATTTCTTTCTCCTGATTTCGACTAGCATGTCATTAACCAGCATTTATTCCCTGATCCACTCAGCCCACTTCGTGTCCTTTAAAGTACACGTATCTTTTTTTTACAAAGCTCGCTGCGTTGTCCTCAATTTAAGTCGAACCTTTTTCGTTAGCCTCTACGTTCCTGCCCCGTAAGTGAGTACCACTAAGATACAGCTGTTGTACACTTATCTCTTCAATGATATTGGTAAACTGCCATTCATGATCCGAGAGAACCTGCCATATGCACTCCACGCCATTGTTACTCTTCTAGTTATTTTGGTCTCGTGATTCCGATCTGCGGTCACTACCTGCCCTAAGATGACGTATTCAATAACCACTTCTAGCACCTCGCTACCAATTGTAAAATCCCGTTTCCTTCCGAGACTGTTGAACATTGATCTGGTTTTCTGCATATCAATTTTTAGACCTACCGTTCTGCTCTGCCTGTCTAACATTGATCATGCTTTGTAGTTGATCTCCTGAGTGACTTACAAAGGCAGTTTCATCAGCGAATTACAGATTACTAATGTATTCTCTATTAGCTCTTATCCCCACCTGTTCCGAATTGAGGCCTCGGAACACCTCCTGTAAACAGGCTGTGAACAGCATTGGCGAGGTTGTGTGTCCCTGCCTAACACCCTTCTTTAATGAAAATGTATTGCTGACTTTATGTAGGACTGTAGTAGGTGTACTCTGGTTATAAATATCTTTCAGTATTTTCACATAAGGCTCTTCTACACCCTGAGTACGCAATGCCTGCATGAATGATGATGTTTGCACTGAGTCAAATGCTTTCTCGTAATCTATAAAGGCTGCTATGGGCGTTGATTACACTCTGCGCATTTCTCTATCACCTGACTGATGGTGACAACATGATCTATTGTTGAGTATCATTTATAAAATCTTGCCTGATCTTTTGGTTGATCGAAGTCTAAGGCAGTCCTGGCTCTATTAGCTATTACCTTGGTAAATACCTCATAGCAACAGACAGTGAGCTGATTGGCGTGCAATTCTTCAAGCAATTGGCATCTCCTATCTTATAGATTCAGATTATATTAGCGTTCTTCCAAGCTTCTGGTACGCTCGAGGTCATAAGGAACTGCGTATACAGGGTGGCAAATTTTTCTAGCACTGGTACGCTCACATTCATAAGGCATTGTGTATACAGGGTGGAAAATTTTTTTAGCATATTCTCCTCTCCATCGTTCAAAAGATCTGTTATTACCCTATCCTCACTAGCTGTTTTCCCTCTCTGCATTGCTCCTATGGCTTTCTTTACTTCGCCTTTCGTTACTGGCGGGATCCTGTGTGATATCTCATTTACGTCCTGATCACACTGGCTACCGTATTAATTTGTGTAGAACTCTTCAGCAACTTTACCTCTCTTAGCCATTATGATAATTAGGTCGCCCTCCTTGTCTCTTAACGAATACATCTTATTTTTCATATGCCTAGTTTCCTATTCACCGCTTTTAGGCTACCTCCCTTCTTTAGAGCATGCTCCATTCTATATATATTAAACTTCCTTATGTCAGTTGCCTTGCGCTTATTGATTAACTTTAATATCTCTGCCAGTTCTGTCCTTGATGTTTTCATGCTTTGGCGTTTCTTGATCTGATCTTTCTTCTCTCTACAGAGGTTTCCGATATCCTGTCGAACCGCCCTAATCGGTACTGTATGGGGCTTGAAAGAAAACAGGTCGTCCCTTGACAAACACTCAAGTGGGTGTATCAAGTCTTGGATGGAATTAATAGCTAATTGCTCTTCACTATGTGACAAAGGCTCAAAACAAATTTTGTAGTAGACATCAGCAATCCAGAAAGATATGTGTGCTGTTGCAGTAGAAAATGGTGTTATTGCGATTCGCGACGAGCTATCGCTCAATCCAGGAGTCAACACTCGAACAGGGGTGCTGCCTTCAACATTCTCTTCTTCTGTTGCAAAAAAAAAACAGCAAATGCGTGGCTCTCTTTTTTTTCGGGCAGCATGAGTTACATTATCGACTGCAACATATTGTAGTCGATAGCCAATCACCCTAGCTCACTCTTGTTAAGCAATGCCCACAATTGTCCCCACTCCGTGCATTGTAGTTGGTGTCCTGACTGAGGTTTCATTACTTTGAACCTTTCACGCTCACAAAGACAAATATTTGGCGGTAATGGCTTGAAAAACCGTGGCTGAATTAAAAAAGAAAGCAATCGTCTAAGCATCGCATGCTTCTTCGTATCTATTCTCGAGCGCAGCTTTCTCAGCAGGCCTGCACGTCTAGTTAAAATAGAATGGCATGCTCTACCCTCAAGGACTCATTTCAGTCATTGGACTTCTCTGTATGCTAAGTTTGAAGGCGTTTAGCCTTTTCCTCTCAGGCTGCCACTTTATGGTATTTTGTGCAGGCAGGTAAAAGAAAGTAGCAACAATTCATAGGGACAGCGTATTCCATTAGCGTTGGCATTCGATAGGATTAGCAGCTGGTGATGCCTTTACCGGAAATTACATCACATCCGGTTTGGTGACGTTACTTTTCTCTGACCGATGGGAACCCTCACATCTAGAGACGTCACTTCCCTCTAGCCAATGAGCGAGTTCTATGACCTACGATGCATTTTGCTCCCATGGGGCTTCATTAAAAATTCTAGTGATCATCTTTAGGCGATTCCTCAGCATGATGTGAGAGTTACACACCTTCTCGGACGAATTCGCCTGTGTTCACATTTAAGACGCATGCGCCTGAAGAGCATAACCACAGCTGAAACCAAACATAAATCGCTGAAGGAACAACATAGCGACTGTTTTACTTTTCCACTTCGCTAAAATATGCGTCATTTCGCAAAATTTACTCCACCCACCGCGGACATGTGACGCACGACAGTGTTATAATTCAACAGGGGAACTGCTGTGTACTACAAGTCCTGGTTCTTGATAGGTCATGTGGAAAAATGAACAAAGGTATTTAAAAGCAGGAGCCCTGGTCTCACGAAGGTGGGAGGAACTTAAGTCCTCAACCCTCACAAGCTTAGGACTGTCAAATGTGCTAAAGAGCCCCGCCATGGCTTCGAAGCAATCCTCTTGGACTGTATATTCTTCTCAAAAACTGTACATATCAAGGAAGCTAACAATTGCCGAAACCAAGGAACGCTCTCAGGGCAACATTTCTTCTCTTGTTTTTCAATTTGTGGCGTTAATTTTGTGGACGTCATGGATTCGAACCTCACCAGCGGCATCAGGTTATTTTTCTTCCAATTTATAATAAATTATTCTTCAGTAATAGATTAAGAACAATATTCATTTCCCATTTATCAACACCACATACCATTGGTACGTTAAACCCCCATAAAATAAACTTAACTAAACACCACATACTAAAAAAATAGAATCTGTCCCTCATGCTTTCCTAGGTTTCCGTGACTGTTGCCTTCCTGAATATGTATGTCACAACGAGCCGCTCATTGTCCCAACCTTCTGGGCTCGAAAGCTTAATGACGGCCACGGTTCTGGCAGCCTTGATGACATTGGTAGCATAACAGGGTTCTTTCACAGCTTTCGCCCTCACTGTTCGATACAGTTCAACGTGACACTAGCGTTAATGCAAGACTTACTGCGTCCGCCTCTTTGGAAGAGGGTGGCGCTGGTGACCGCTTCAAGAGGTTAGGTTGCATGCAACTTTAATACCCCTGAAAGTATAAGATTGGACAGCCGCTGACGTAGCTCATATAGTACAGCACCGAACGCGAAATTCGGCGGTCGTGGATTCGGATCCCACCGGCAGCATATGTTTTGTTTTTCTTCTACTTTATATTCAATTATCCATCGGTCATAAAATATTTGCACGCGGAATTTCTCATTCATCAACACAACAAATTAAAAACAGAATTAAATACAAGCACTTCACTATGCTTTCGTTTGTTCCGGTGACTGTTGCCTTCCTGCCTTCATAAATCTGAAATGACAGCAACGGAAAACTTTGGGCCAGTTGGTCTGACATGTTTAAAAGGTACAAGAACCGCGACTTCAGGACAGGACGTAAGACGAGGTGGAAAGGACAAGCGGTACGTCCTGTCCTGAAGTCGCGGTTCTTTTACCGTTTAAACACGTCAGAAATGACAGCCTTGTGCCTGCGCTTTTCACGCACAGTTATAGCACGTGACACGGGTCATTCTCTTGGTAAATTTGTTTTTCCTATGTATAACAGCGCCGTCTTTAATGCTTTTCGTGCTTTTCTGTCGTATATGTTAACGCTACTCAGCGTGAACCGCCACAGATTAGTGTCGCCAGGTTTATAAAGAAAAAGAAAGTAGGCACCGTCGTGGGGCTAGCGGCGTACCCATTCGCCTGATGGTCTGAGCATCCGCCTAGCATGCGGGAGGTGTGGGGTTCGATCCCCAGTGCCGCCGGGTACCCACCGGTGATACAATGGGTACAAGTTTTCCCCTGGCCTGGTGCTTGGCTTATTTATGATGAAACTTTTGGGAAATGGGTCCCTGACCCCGCCTTAAGTAGACGAAAAACACCTTGGCGCTCTTTGGCCGCAGATGCCCTTGCGGCATAAAAATCTATCATCACCATCATCATCATCATCATCACCACCATCGTTTGTGTTCAAAACGGTGTACAAGCAAAGAGAACGTGAAAGTGACAGGTTCGCAGCAGTTTTTGAGGCGCAATTGTGGTTTACGGCTTGTAAGGGTAAGTGCCTAACTGCTGACTAAAAATGAGGCTTGAGTTCACTTAAACACAAGCATGACTGGAATAAAATACTTGACAAAGGCGCCTTTAACATCAAGTCACCTTAGGGTGACAGCCGCAGCCGAGATGGAGACAAGTGCTTTACGGCTAAGTTATACAGTAAGGAACTTTGCTCGATCTTTACTCCTGTCAACAACTTCGGGCTCAACATAAATTCAACAACAAGAGGTCACACCTTTTAGATGCATATACATCAGAGACTGCGATTCTTGGAATAATCAGTGGCGTACAGTACAATACCACCCCGCTGCGATTAAAGATTTGTCTCTATTTAGTTGAAATATGCAGAATCGGTACTGAAGTTTAAAATGCTTTCTCAATGCTTTCAGGGATTATATAAACAATGCTGCTGCGAGTTTTCTTATGTTGACTTTTTCAATAGTTTGCTTTTCTTTGTTTATAGCGGCCAGTAATCTAGTTGCCTTATCAACCTTTGCTTCGCAACGTGGGGCGAGTTATCGTACGTGTGTATCGCACTCGCTGCAATTGTTCCTGATAATTTTCTGTATGTGCAGGTGCGTCTGCAGAGTTCGTTATTTTGTACACAGATGTACGGCCAATTGTTCAGGACTCTATGAATCATATAAACAAAAGCGTGGTCGATAGCCTCAACCAGTCTGATGTCGACGACAACTTGCTGTGCACGTTGTTTTTGGTGTCGCTGACTGCTCGCTTTTGTTTCAGGACAAACCGTCGTGTAATCGACACTTTGCTACCAAAATATTCGTCCCCGTTCCTGCTAGCTTACTGTCTCAGCCCTGTATTAGTGCGGCGCCTTCACTGCTTTGGCAAACAAAGCATGCGCAGGGAGCACTGGAAGCAGCGGGGGTTCGTCAGCAACATCCGGATGGATTTAGACCACTGGCATTCGTAATCCAAACTCCTCAATTAAAAAAAAAGTCCACTCTTCCATAAGTGTTCTTTTCCACCGTTGCTGCGTGTGGGTATGTTCTTTTACTGCCGACAACAATAAAATTCCAGCGTATCAGACGTTTGTCCGCCCTCTTAAACGATGGCGTTAATTGTATGCATTGGACTCTGATAGAATACGGTTGCTTTGCCAGTGCGAAAATAGACGCCTTGGGAAGTCGATTTGGGCTCAGATATGTTTGTTAAACTGACACAAGCATTTGATTGCCGCCCTGCAATTCCTCAATGTGGTATTGTTTCGCACAAAAGATTACACAAGCGTTCACTGCTCTAACGAACAAAAACGGTTTCATCACACCATTCGAAGTTGGGACAGCGGTACCTGTGCTCGGCACGAACATTAAAGAGCAAGACATGCCTCTTCCTTTTCCAGCAGGCCACTTGGAACAGTTCGCTCGGTGCGCCGCCGTCTGATCTGGCACAGGTCCGCTTACCTCGCCTCTCTGGCTCTCCACCGACCACTTAGGCGGTTTAGGATTGTGTCACGTGCAGAAGACTTTTTAGAGCGAAAGCGCCATTTCACGACCAAAGCTGCAAAAGCCTGTTTCATCGCTAAAGCCTGAATTTAGATAAATAAATAGATAAACAAATATTGTCAGGACCGGGTATCGTACCGGCGGCGTCGCGAACAGATCAGCTTCGCTGGCCTGTGCACGAGAGCACTATGCTATCGTTGCAGCCGATCAAGCCTCATGTTAAACTGCAACACACTTTCGTGCTGTGCATTTCACGTCGTCGTCTGCGTCAACTAATACTACTATGGAACTAGTATCGTCGCCAGTCGTGCCGACGACACAGCAAAGCAAAGCTAAACCACGCGCCAGCCAAGCTAAACACGTGTTTTCGAACGTTTACTAGATTTAACTACGCTACAACCCTACCACTTTTTTTGAACCTTTGATTCTTATCACTAGTTCCGATTTTATTGAAGCATCAAATTTCGAAATGCATCATGCTTGAGTATTTTAAGGCAACTAAAGTTTAGTATTAGACTGAGTGACTTTTCTGAGCCCCGCCAGGTGCACTGCAATTGTTATCACTGGGGCGCTACGCACATAGGGGACGCGTGACTCTCAACATTCCACAGTCTTGGCAATGCGTCCTCTCCGAAATTCACCGCTGCAAAATCAGCAGTGTACGAGTTCCACAGTGAAGCGTCTCTGCAACTCCTTATTCTTTGGATGCGGCTACCTCCGATCTCTTCATATTCGCATTCTTCAAACTCTGTTTAGAAGAAAAATCTCGGCCGATGGATGTGTGAGAGCCGCTATCACTGCAGATTTTACTGTCATTAGCAATGCCTCCATTTTTGGACACTATATGGAAATCAAAATTGGTGGACTAAGTGCGCTGTCGTCGATAGAGAGCATGATGGAAACTGACAAGGATTGTTTCTCGAAAAAAAAAGCCAGCCTGCTTCCATTATAGCCGAGATTCACAAAGAGCCCTCACAGGTTTGAGTATAATTCGTATTTCCCGGTTTTTACTGGTGGTGACAGTGGCTACGATCCTTCCTCGAATGTCCTTAGATTTTAAATACCGTATGCAAGGAGCTGCACTGCTTACGGTATGCTGTTCACTCTACCATGGATCACAACAGTAGTACAAGCGGATGTCTTTTGAAGTATATCTGTAGATGAAACAATGTCGTGGTCTGACAAGTGTGTGCTGCGGGAGGTCGCCCCTTTGGCGGTGAGAAGGAAGAACAATGAGTAGCGCCAGCACTGATAAAAATTCCTCATGATTGCGATCCACGCACGTGAAGGGCATAACGCTCATCGACCGAAGCAGTATGTTGCCTTTGGTGACCGACTGCAAGCAGGACGTACACAGGCCCAACGTTCTCAAGTCGGCGCACGGGAACGCCACTATGAAACCAGCGTGACAATAAAAAGTAATAACCAGTTGCATGTTTCGCGCTGTCTCCTTGTGTTTTACCTTTCTGTTTAAAGTGCCGATTTTCATCCGCGCGCAAAAAGAATGATGCACAACGAACTGGCCGCAGTGCTAGCATTGCGGAAGCCACTATCAGGGTGCGATCTCTCCAATCCGCACCACTTCTCCTCGCGATGTTCGTGGTCAGACAATGCAGCGCCACTTTTTTGTCAGACCAAATAGCCCCCAGTGTTTTATTAAGCGAATTTATGCTCGCTATTCATCATTCCTCTTTTCCCTCCCACAATAACTCTTCACCTTGCATCTTAACCCTCTTTGAGTGTTCAACGATGGCTGCCGGTCAACCCATAGAAATGGCCATGAACAGCTAGCTGCCTTGTAAAAGCATTTGCGGTTAAGAAATTAATGTTAGTCGCGTTAGTTCTGTTCACGCTACCGAACCTCTTCATATTTGTGTCGACGCGCCATTGTGCTTTCGCGATGCACTTCTATTTAATTAGTGCATTTTGTAGGCACCGTTTCAAGTGTAATTAGGGATCCGCCTAAAGACTTTGGTTTCATAACGCTTTTGTTTTTTTGTTTCAGCGTATTCACCAATGCCAATCTCTCCTGCCGTTGAATAACCATCCTGGTTGCCTAATATTAAGAATTATTTCTTTATTTCATACACGACAGCCCCATAAGAGGATATGATAGGGGCGGACAAAAAAGTACAAAAACGTCAGTTACAACCGGCAGCCTATCAGAACTCACAGGCAGACGCATATATCACCAGATTGTGATGATGCTCTGTTGTATGTGGTTTTCTGGATAAAGGTTTTAACAATAATCGGAGAGCCGCGTATTGCTATTTGCCTTAATGAATCGAATGTCAATCACAGCACATAACATGTGGCATGAGATACCAAATGCGCCTGACAGCCCGAATTCCCTCCCAGTACGAAGATGTGCAGTAACTGTCTGCCTATTCTTATGTCTCCACTATTTCGGTGAGGCGGTTTTTACTTGTGTGAATTGCTATATCTGTGAATCTGTTGCTCTCCACCACTTATAAGCTGCTGCTGTAAGGCTTTTAGCAAGACAGACAGACAGACAGACAGACAGACAGACAGACAGACAGACAGACAGACAGACAGACAGACAGACAGACAGACAGACAGACAGACAGACAGACAGACAGACAGACAGACAGACAGACAGACAGACAGACGGACGGACGGACGGACGGACGGACGGACGGACGGACGGACGGACGGACGGACGGACGGACGGACGAACGGACGGACGGACGGACGGACGGACGGACGGACGGACAGACAGACAGACAGACAGACAGACAGACAGACAGACAGACAGACAGACAGACAGACAGACAGACAGACAGACAGACAGACAGAAAACCTTTATTGAGCAAGTGAGTTTTAGACCAAGCAGGGTCCCTGGGCCACAGCGCGGTCCCGCACTGCATCAAGTAGGTCATGCCGGGACATGACGTCGGCAGCCCGAGTCACCGCAGCAAGTTGCGATGTCGGGTCTGAAGACATAAGCAGAACCTCCCAGTCCTCCCAGCTCGAGATGCGTGCTGTACCCGCGGGGGAGTGTCAGCAGGGCAGCCGAAAAGGATATGGGAGAGTGTGGCGTGGGGGTCACCGCATAGGGAGCATGCAGGAGATGTGCCTCAATAGTGGGATAAAAGCTGAGGGGATGACAGAGAGCGAGTCTGGAGGCGTCTGAAGAGGATCTATTGGGAGTGCATAAGAGAGGGGTGGGGAGGAGGGTAAGTCCGACTGTCCAAACAGGGTATTTGCGTGAGCTCCGCAAAGGTGTGCGCCCGCTCCCTCGAGAATCCTGGATCGAGACTGTCCTCAGCCCGGCAAATCAAACCTCGGGCCAATTTATCGGCAGCCTCGTTTCTAGGGTTCCCAGAGTGAGCCGGCACCCACTGAAGCTCTACCCTGCGCGGTAAATTTTGGGTAATTGCCAGGCAGGGGCGTGAATCCTGCCCCTGGCAAAGTAGGACAGAGCCGTTTGGAGTCGCTGAAGATGTATTGGGCGTCCGAATGTGCATGGGCTAGGGCGATGGCGGTCTCCTCTGCCTCCTCAGGCGTAGAGCCCGAGGGAAGACGGTGAGTTAGGGGGTGAGGTAGGGTTGGACTGTAGGCAACTGCTACCGCTTCATGCGCTGTAGATGCGGCGTCTACCCAAACGGCATCGTGGGCTTGCCCATGATACTTATGGAGGGCATTAACCCGAGCTACGCGGCGAGGGATGTGATATTGGGGATGAACATTTCTAGGAAGGGGTTTCAAAACGAGAGGTGTATGGATGTGACTAGTGTCGCTTATCTTCTGGCGGAGTTTTCTTTGCAGAGGAAGTCAATGTTGCGGAAATGTGATCCTCTCACCTGCTGGTGTCTACTGGCAGAGGGGGAGAGGGTAAGAAAGAGGGTTGCGATGGAAAGCAATATATACAAAAGGCATGTGAAATGTACAAACAGGCCGCCGAGGTTGCTCAGTGGTTCTGGTGCTCGGCTGCTGACCCGAAAGACGCGGTTTCGATCCCGGCCGCGGCTATCGAATTTCGATGTAGGCGAAATTCTAGAGGCCCATGTACTGTGCGACGTCAGTTCAAGTTCAAGAAACCCAGGTGGTCGAAATTTCTGGAGTCCTTAACTACGGCGTCCATCATAGCCCGAGTCGCTTTGGAACGCTTACTCTACATAAACCAAACCAATATACAAACACGTAAGATTGACCACGATTAAAAACATTCGAAATGAGCCCGACTTAAGCCGCTACGGCCACGATTCGAGATCCCCGCTGGTTAAACAGCGAAGAAACATCCGATGTTCCGAACTGCTTTTCTCAACGACTGGCCAAGCGTCTAGTATGAAGTCCGCCATAAAATTTCTGGAGGAAAAAGCACCAAACTAATGGGAAATATCCGTCTTTCAGACACATGACAGAAAAAACCGCCGGCTACTTCGTTCATAGTTTAAGGGAAGAGGCAAACGCCCCGCTCGCAGAGTCACCACGTTCAGTTAAATGGAGATTCCGCTTAGCGAACAACTCTCCCGATTTCCGACTACTTTAAGGCTTCCACGGTTGCACTGAATGCCGCATAGAATTTTGAGTCATGTTTCGATGCCGCCTTTCAATTAGATTGTGTCAACGTCTGACTGTGCTCACTGGGATATGTAAACGGAACGAAGGCATGATGCGCCCTGTCGCGAAAACTGAACTACACCTCGTCTACCATTGCAGCGGCAGACAGAGATAGTCTTGAAAGAAAAAAATATGGGTAAATGCAAACGCTGCGCACGTTCAGGTCCGAACTGTCAGCATAGCCGGGTTGCTGGCTAGCTCATCACGGGAGCGTTAGCTGGAAGTATCTGTAATACACTCATGCCAGAGGCAAAAACCATGACATTTCATCGTTATATCAAAACGTCAAATCCATAATTGATCGCCAAGAGATGTAAGGAAAGACCAGCGCCAGAGCGAAGTCCTCTAGCTGTCGCGTCGTTTTTTTCGGACAACCTGTCACCTGGTTTAAATGAAGACCGAGTAACTTGCGCATTAATTAAAGCGTTATCTTTGCGAACGTTTGAGAGCAAGGAGGCATGAAAACAAACGTTCATGAACAACGTGACCACAAGCTAGCTAAGTGCACTGGGTACTTCGACCGCTTCATGGTATTAAGCACAGCCACTCGAAATAAGAGTGACTTGTGGATGTCATGCCGAGGTGCTTTGTATTGCAACAGCCTCATTAAAGGATATCCAGCCGAACCGTCAACTAGGGGACGAATGCGGTGTGCCTAAGTACCACATCAGGAACAAAGAAAGCGTAATAGCAAGGGAGGCGTCTGCATTCACACCGCACATTTTGTGTCGTAACTCTTCCCAGAAAGTTGCAATTTGCGCGTAACGGGTATTAATTCCATGTCCGCACCCACCAACACTAATGAATCATTCTCTAGCAGCAGTGGTGACATGGCTTTGATTGTAACTATTGTCCCGTTGTAAGAATTGATGACCATTCAAAAGCGGGAAAAATTAATTGCGTTGAAGTGAACAATGCGGTCAGCAGCTATTATTCGGTTAATTGTTTCGTGTCCCATGCACCATGTCATCGTCCTACCTCAAAGGGGCGGGAGGCATAATTGTTCTCTTCAGGATCACAGCATATGCCTGCATTGTTTCTCTGCTTATCCGGTACGTATTTGTGTGCTTGGGTAACGAAAAAGGAACGCATTTTCACGCGACGGTGTAAAGGCTCCCCGTTCAACGGAAAACCTGGCATCGTCTCGGTGGCGTTGTTGTGTCGAAAAAACCATGTCATGCGTGATGTCATGCGTGAAGTCATGATAAATGTCGATGTATGTCTCAAACGACTTAACTTCACGAAGAAATTTTTATTACACAAAAAAAATTTTCATAAATTTTAGTCTGGATTCCAACCTACTACAACTGGGTCGCTGCCAGGCGCATTGCCGACTAGGCCACGTAGGCATGTTCACTTGGCTAAGGTGGTAAAAAGGGGCAGGGGAAGCCTAATAATGTGGTAATTTGAGAAGTGAACGAGATACGCACGAATTGGTGAGGTACTAATTAGAGTAACTTTACGTGCGTGAAGCGCAGTTCAAAGACAAGAACGTGGAAAATTTGTTGTGATAACTGAAAGAAATGTGTTAATTTTAACAAAGAACAGTGAGTGTGTGTCAAGAGAAACCGCTGAAAGGAGCTATTTGTCCCATTAATTTGTTATTGTACTCTAGGGTAAAAAAAAAAGTCATAGAATTTTTTTCTCCACGCGACGGGAAATAGAACACATTCATTAAATCATAGATGTCCTGGAGAAATCATCGTCACGCACTGCAGCGGTGTATGTGCTCTCATAGATTACTAAAAAGTAATTGGTTCAGTGCGAGCGTCAGCAGTAAAAGCAAATGTTTACGCGAGTGAAATTCCCTCAAGGTAAACGATGTACTATGAGATATGATGTCTGTCTATGTGGATAAAAAGAGGAAACAATTATAACGCGACCGCCTCCAGTACCTTCATCTTATCTCCAAAAGCAAGGTCTCAGCGTTTCACCTGAAGAGTGCGCGCTAGTGCCATTTACGCGCAAATGTATGACTCCATATCCGGTATACATCAACGGTGACATCTTTCTCACTACAAATCTCATCGTTTCTTACGGATTCTGATAGACCGAAATATACCATGGAGCCCGCATTGCGTCCTACTGAAAAAAAAAAAGCTAACATCTATCGCTCACTTACTCCGATTTCTAGGCGGAAAATAATGGGGGCTCGTGAGTACAGTCAATGCTGGAGTTGTACAGAACATTATTTCTGGGATTATTGCGGGACAACACACCCGTACTTTCTAACACGCGCGAGACTTGCGTGCCCTCCGGACAGTCCAGGGTCAGTCCCTTCGCACATGCGTAGATCTTGCTCGGAGCACATCATTACTGGGAAGCATTGCACTCGCCAAAGACAACCCGATTTCAACGTATGTTGCCCTAGAATCCTTTCGAATGCACATATTTCAACGATTCCATAGCATCACCTTGCGCCTGTGCCTCTGCAGAGACCACATTCGGCATTTGCAAAGGCAATAGCAATGCAAGTCGTCCATTTCAAAAAAGTTCACCCAGGCAGCACGACATTCCTCTCAACTGTGGTGCCCTCCGCTCCCATGTGTGCGCCTTGCTACTCCGGGGAAAGCAAAGAAATCAAATTTATTAACGCGAGCCCTTAAGCAACTGACATTGTCCGTGCTACACTTTGAAGATTGGGTCCGTACTCATGTCTATGCGGATGGCTCGGTAACCTCTACAAGCTCTGCTTGCGCTGGGTTGTTCCTGCGAGACAGACCAAAATTAGCACAGTAATTTCGCATCGGACTTCCTCTACTGGAGCAGAATTGGCCGCACTTCTTGCGGCGGTAAAGTACATCTCTCAACATTCACCTCAAAAATGGGCTCTTTTCCCTGATTCTCAAGCTTCCTTGCCATTTCTTCAATCTGCCTTGAGCCATAGCGACCATGAGCAGCTTGTAGCGGATGTACATCTGCATCACCAGACAATAGCAGAAAGTCGTGAAATCATCTTCCAGTGGCTACCAGGCCATAGTGGCGTTGTTGGCAACTCCTTAGCTGATGATGCCGCTCGATCGGCCCACGATACAACCAACACTTTCTGCATACAACTAAAAAGAGCTGACCCAGCAAGACGCCTTCAACTGCTCGCCCGAAACGGGACTGTACAGTCGTGGTGTACCCCTGGAGGCTGGACACCCCTCTCGCACCACTTCGACCGCTCACTTCCACTTCAAATATCATTCGGCCTCCCCCGCTGCTGTGCTGCCTGTGGCTGGGAGTAGCGTTCACAAACGTCTATTCCAATCGCATCTCAATGGCAGACTCTCCAATGTGTGAGTAGTGTGGTTGCGATGAATCGATCGGACACCTATATACTTAGTGACTGCTCTCGTTTTGAGCGAGAGCGTGCCTTCCTGGCTGCTACACTTCACCGCTTGGGCTCTCGTCCTCTTTCAGAAATCAAGATTCTGCGGCCTTGGACAAGGCCCTCATCAGAAAGGACAGTGGTTAAGGCGCTCCTCAATTTCTTTAAGAACTAGGGGTTGAGTTGCCGACTATAAAATTTAAGTGTGCGCCCTCTATCCCCTTGTCATAGCGGTCGATGGAAACGTGAAAACCTCATTTTGTTGCTGCTCTTTCTTGTTTTTCCCCCTTTTGTTCTCCTCCCCACGTGTAGGATAGCCTACGTGGCATCGCCTGCTTAACCTTCCTGCGTGAATTGTTGGGCGAGTTGGTACATGTTGACGTGAAAAAAAACAGCGAGAAAAGACGCAAGACCAGAGGAAGACGCACACAGACTGTCGCCGAATTTTAATTGTTGGGCGAGTTGGTACATGTTGACGTGAAAAAAACCAGCGAGAAAAGACGCAAGACCAGAGGAAGACGCACACAGACTGTCGCCGAATTTTAATTGTTGGGCGAGTTGGTACATGTTGACGTGAAAAAAACCAGCGAGAAAAGACGCAAGACCAGAGGAAGACGCACACAGACTGTCGCCGGATTTTAATTGTTGGGCGAGTTGGTACATGTTGACGTGAAAAAAAAAAAACCAGCGAGAAAAGACGCAAGACCAGAGGAAGACGCACACAGACTGTCGCCGTCTGTGTGCGTCTGTGTGGCGACAGTCTGTGTGCGTCTTCCTCTGGTCTTGCGTCTTTTCTCGCTGGTTTTTTTTTTTCACGTCAACATGTACCAACTCGCCCAACAATTAAAATCCGGCGAAAGTCTGTGTGCGTCTTCCTCTGGTCTTGCGTCTTTTCTCGCTGGTTTTTTTTTTTTTCACGTTAACCTTCCTGCCTTTCCGTCCTTCTCTTTCTCTCTCTCTCTTGATGAACCAGCGCAAAAAAAAATCAACGAACCAGTAGAACAAAGACGACTTGGATGAAAACGCTGAACTGGCAATTTTTGTTCCAGAATAAACGGGAAAAAAATATTTATATACTTCATGGGTCTACATCATGGGTCTGGACAAGAAACTGTATAAATATGTTGTCGCCGTTTGTCCAGGAATAAACGTTGTTAGTTCAGCGCTTCCTTCCACGTGGTCCTTCTTCCACTTGTCTGTTGTCTCGAGAGGATGCTTGTAGCGCGACAAAAAACACAAGGGACAGAGACGAACGGGACAAGCGCCTCCCGTTCGCTTGTCCCGTTCGTCTCTGTCCCTTGTGTTTTTTGTCGCGCTACAAGCATCCTCTCGAGCAAAATGAACCAACTCGCCCAGCAAAATGTTTTATTGAACTTCATGTCTGTTGTCTTTTTGCGCTGGTTCATCAAAGATCGAAGTAAGTCTCGTCGGCCTCTCAGCTGGCGTCGAAGGCGAGCTGGTGAAGGGAGAGTTTTAAGCTTGTTTTCTTTAGTCTACGATTCTCATTAAGAGGGCTCACCAGCTACTAGGCAACTCGGATTTGAACTTTTTCTGTCAATAGATGGCAGCACTTAAGTACCAAAAAAAGGAGGGAACTTCTATTTCCCCTCCAGGTGTGTAAATTCTACCGCGACACCTCCTTGACCGCGAAAAGAAAGCATTAGTTCTTCCGCGAACAAAAAGTAGCGCCGAGAACTTTCTGTGCATATCCTGCCAAGGCTGGGAGACTGCAGCAAAAAGAATAACCCGTCTCAATGGGTGGTGGTCACAGAATAAGCCTTTTTCTAATAATCCACCACTCAGCTGCCACAACGAAAAGCACGTTTTCCAATTTGGGTCCCTCTAAGCTCCCTCGCATCTTTTCTGCGAAAATAGATTTAGAATGGTAGGGTATGGTATACAGCCTGTAGTTAAAAGCAGTGTTGGTTTCGCCTAGCCAGAGCAGATAAGTGTTAGTCATTTTTTTACACACCTTGGGAACACCTCCCCTTCGGCACTTCAGCCGGCTATTCCGTATTCCGCGTATTACCCCGTCGCCACACGCAATACAAGACCGCGGAGACCGTGTACGAGTGTGGTCGCCGATTCGACGACGCGGCCTCAGTGAAAAGCTTTTTGCGCTCTCATTGTTTGCGCTGCCAGTGTTTATTTTGCATTGCCTTTGCTGTTGTTGACCTTACTTTTCGTTTAAGCATCCGGCCGATGCTTCTTAGACAGAAGTAATGCCGCGAAACTGTTGTACGACTTGTTTGTTCGAGTTCAAAACCGTTGGCGCGCGGGAATATCACTTTGTTAAGAGAGATACGATCAGCGTTATCTGGAAGAATTGCAGCCAGCCACAACTATTTCGACATTATTCTGGGTTGTTTAGTTGTTTTTAGCGCCTTATCTTGAAGTTTCCTCTTCGATGACCACCGACCACGTTTGTTGCTATCGGCGTCGCAGAATTCTTCAGTTTATTTATGGGCGTTAGTCACTTCAGTAACTAAATTACTGCTGAAGTACTTCGTTTCATGTCTCCTTCACTGGTTATAATTTCACAACGGAACAAATCAAACTTGGGTAAAAAGGTGAAATGCGTGGTTTGCAAAAGCACTGAGATCGTCCTGTTGCTATTCGTGGTGACTTTGAATGCAAATTTCGTGATTGCACAAGCGAGTTCCAACTGTTCTGGACGAAGTTGCTATTAGTGGTTTATTTTTAAAAATACTATAAATTGCTATTTAATAGAACAAAAGATGGGTGCTGCAGCCACGCCAACCGCGTTTGCTCTTTCTATGTACATAAAAACGGCGGCGCACCTGAATTGTCATGACGTCACGGGTTTGAAAGAGAAAATTCCACACCTACTATGGTTTCCGGGAGACTCTCATTATGCATCGAGCTTATATATATATATATATATATATATATATATATATATATATATATATATATATATATATATATATATATATATATATATATATATATATATATATATATATATATATATATATATATATATATATATATATATATATATATATATATATATATATATATATATATATATATATATAAGTGATATACTTTTATTTATCATAAATTTTATATATGTATTTATATAGCGCCCCTTCTTAGCGTTTTTTTCTGTTTGAAATATGCGAATTTTGGAAGCGTAGTGCAGGAGGTGCGACTACCGAGGCGTATCTAACTAGGAGAATAAAGACGCTTGGGGAACGCTTGACACATGCGAAACCGGTTCAGAAGCTAAACTGGATTATTTTGCCAGCCAGGCCATGAACCTTTGACATCACGTTATTTACACCACGGAAATGTCTATCCTTGAGTAGGGGGCTCGGAAATCCGCGAGCTCCTTTCTGCAGACAAGGTGCACCCACGCTTACCCGCGTACAGCGAACAGCACCTGCACTGATAATGCGAACATTCTGGCAGAGATATGCTTGGCTGGGAGGAGAATTGGGGAAAAAGAGCGACACTCGATCAAAGATTCGTTAGAGAACCGATGTTTCGATGCCAATCCGTCACATTCTGGTTTCATTAGCTTGGAGCCTCAGGCGAACGTTGGCTTCGACCGGTTCTCATGACGTCGCAGTTGCAGTGCAGCAGAGGCTGAGCAGGAAAAGGAAGAAGACTGTCTGTCCTTTCTTCCCTTGATGTGGACTGTTGCAATCCCCGAGACAGTTGTCCGCGAGTATAGCGTGAAATCACAGGTGATTGGCAAGTTCCCCAGTAAAAGGAGTTTAATCTCTACGTCATGACAATCTACGTCATTAGCCCTATTTACATAAACCCGATAGCGTCGGGTAGATTCGGAGGTCTGGTTGAGCATGGTAAATCCAACTCAATCAGTGCGTGTTTACATGAACTCGATTTCAGCGATTCGAGACTGTTTCAACTGTAGCGACACCACGCGTCGAGCAAGCAGTACCAGCCTCCAAGATTGAGGCACGCCATCGCTGCATTGGAGGCGCGATGGCGCACGTGAAAAACAAGTTCGTATTTATTCTCTCTCCTCTCAATAACCTTATTTTTCGACTCGACAGCGTTTACAAGCACATCCGGTCAGGATCGAGTTGAGTCGCCTACCCCTCGCGGCGGAGTTGACTGGACCCGATCCGTCGACTCCCGAATCGGCGCGCGTACCGGTTTTCGGCCCGATTACTCAATAACCAGGTGTGTTGGGTTCATGTAAGCGCCGCTATTGGTTCGATGGCCTCCTATGAGGAATATTTGCAGCTGCATTCTTGACTTATACGGACACCTGGGCTACTGCGCCCCTGCGCTGGGCAAGGAACAATGCTGTTCTCCCCCACGTACTGTCCTGAATAGGGAGTCCCCTTCCTGTATTTTGGCACTAGCAATGCCTTATTGTGTGGCTGCCAGGAGGGGCAGGGTGGGAGGGAGGGGGGGAAGGGCTTTTGGGTATGGCCTTGTATCCCACTCCCTTTCCGCACAAAGAGCTCGAGCAAAAACGAAACGCAGAAATTCTTTCCGAATACAGCCCAAGCTAGAAAAAAGGAAAGAAAGAGCTCAAGTCCGTCCAAATTCTGAGTAAAAACCTGTGCGCACGAACACCGACAACCAAGAGATTTATGGTAGAGTGTAGTAGCGACAAAATATTCTGACGCCAGAAGGATCCACGTCGCGCTAGTTAAATTTGGCGCGAATTTCAAATCCCCGCATAAAGTACATACACAACTTTCAGAGCCTATAAAACGCGAACGCTAAGCTCGATATGGATGAAAATTGCGGCTTGGCAACCAAGAAAGAAAAAGGGAGGAAATGTTGTGAACGCAATTCTGGTATATGGCTCAGTTTTTTCACAAGATGACATGAAAGACCGACATATCTAAAAGTGCAATTTTTGTGGATATTTACCTCTGATTTGTAAAAAAAAAATGAAAGTTAAAAAATAATATCCGTCCACAACATTTTTCCTATTCGCTAAAAAGGAAAACGCTGCTACAGACCTCATGAAAAACGAGCCATTTTTAGACACGCTACAGCTTCTGAAAGTTCCCAAGTACTTCCTATAGACACTGTCACTGGTGAACCCTCTTAAAACGAGTGAATGGTGGACGTTGCTCATAGACGCCTCAGGTTCTATCCGTAGTCTGCGGCTTGTTCTGAACTCCTACTTATTCGCACAGAAAATTCAGGACATACTTGAAAAATGTTCCTAAGAGCACGTGTACCATGGACCCGTGGAAATGCCCACCCCGCACAAGTTTTAGTGGACGTAGCATGGTGCGAATCAGCTCCTCCACGCCCCCTTCAATCGGACTCAACCTCTCCAGAGACATACTCGTCCAAGAAAAAGAAAACCTCCGGCACGCCACGCGAGCACATCCCCCCCGTGTAGCAGCAACCTCCCTGGCGGCCTTGCGCGCTTGGAAGAGGTGTTGCTTCGAAGGCTACGCCTCCGTGTGGCCCTCACCCCAGCGGTAACCTTGTCGTCGCCGGTACAGTATCATGCCCCTTTCTATGACTCCAGCCCCTTCTGCCCATCTCTTGTCTGCGAGACGGACAGAACAATGAAGTATAGCGTACATGTTGGGACGCCTAATTGTAGTACATAGCAGTGCACTGAGTTTATTTTCTATGCTGACAGAATAAAAACAGGCCAATGCCCATAAGAAACTTCCGAATTCTTTATCGTGGTTTCGAGGAAATCGGCTTAATTTTAAACCTATGAACAGAGGAGGGCAAATTCTCTCATTTTTACTTTTCCTCCCTCACCCTCACTTCGCAAAATTTGCTGGCCCTCCCTGGTCCTCACCCTCACGTCTCGATCCTCCCTCACCCTCACTGATAGTTGTTTTAAAACTCAGGTTATTTTTGTAGTCGGCAACTTCTGGCGATATTACTCAGTAGTAAATATATATAGTTTGGAATCGAAGCCCTTGCACAGGGCTACTGGGGACCGGATGCTGGGAACTCGTGCGAGTCTTCGCGTCCGGTCGAAAAACAAGTTTTGCTGTTTGCACCGCGGCGGCTGCGTTTTTATGGAGGAAAAACGCTAAGGCGCCCGTGTGCTGTGCGATGTCAGTGCACGTCAAAGATCCCCAGGTGGTCGAAATTATTCCGGAGCCCTCCACTATGGCACCTCTTTTTTCCTTTCTTCTTTCACTCCCTCCTTTATCCCTTCCCATACGGCGTGGTTCAGGTGTCCAACGATATATGAAACAGATACTGCGCCATTTCCTTTCCCCAAAAAAACCAATTATTATTATTATTATTATTATTATTATTATTATTATTATTATTATTATTATTATTATTATTATTATTATTATTATTATTATTATTATTATTATTATTATTGTTTGCACTGCTTGGCTTGAGCGGCGGTGCTCGGGCGCTAGAGCACCCAAGGTGGCACGCACGTGAGGGGATTACTGTTTCTTAACTCCGGTTGGTGGAAGTGGCACGGGTGCAGTTGTGCTTGTTTTCGTAATGTTTAATTTCTTCCGGAGGGAGCCAGAAGACCAGTGATTAGATATAAGTGAGAAGCTGGCGCGAAATGGAGGTAATGCGCGCACCCAAGAGAGAACTACGGCAGTTGCATTGCTGTCACCGAATGAGACGGTCCGATCCGGTAGTGACTCAGACGTTGACGGAGATACGGCTTGGGGCGGATTCCGGACACTTGAGAGCGGGAGGAAGATACCTGGCTTGGTGATAGGTTCTGGCCTGATTCTGCTGTGTTAAACTTGTAGTTTGTCTGTTAGACTCTTGAATACTCGCAGGCTGACGGGAATCCCGCTTGGTGCAGACTCCGGCCTACTTGAGAGCTTTCAGCTTTTCCTGGGCACACCTGCCAACCACTTTTTAACGTAACTGTAAATAAACAGGTAAAGTTGGAGAAAAGTTTGTCCTCTCTGCTCGTCGCGACGTGTCGCTGGGTTAGGAAACAAGCGGGAACATCATCAATGAAGAACAACGACATCATTCCATCATCTAACTTCCCTACTTCTGTCGGGTAATTTCTTCCAACAAGTGCTGCGTCTAGTAACACTGATACGAGCTTTGTAGTCGCAGCACACACAGCTCCCATTCAAGAGGCCGAATGGCGAGAAGTACTGCATAACCAGCGGTGGCGCCGCCGTGACGTAAACATGGTCACATGGAGAGACACTCCATCCGAGCAGCGGTGAGTCGAACTCGACATAGCTATCCATTCATTCACTTTCTTCTTAAGCGCGTTGGTTAGAGCAGATGCGACCAAATTTGTATCACTACGTTGCAATGATTGCCCGCTTCGGCACATGTTTCCTCATCAACGCGCACTCCTTCCCTCAGTATGGCGCAGACCCCTCACTGGGTTATTCCTGACTCCGTAAGCCTTCGTTCCCCAAGTGTGCCGACTGTTTTATGACTTTAATTCCGGCTTCTTCGAAGTTTCTTGCGTTTTCTCTTTTCCTTCAAAGCCTACCTGTGGCTGTTCGTGCGTACTTCCTTTCAAGGAGAACTGGTCCTGTCGCGTTTGTTTCTCTTTCGTCCCCGTATTTCGCGCCGTTTTCTTTGTGCTTCCTTTGTTTGTTTTCTTTACAACACCGACACGCTGATGGAGAAGGCGTGCGGCTCCCCACCTTTCGTACGAAAGTGCGCCTCGTGTACCTCCTGACTGCAGAAACGTCTTCCATTGGAACCTTCGCCCTAATAATTAGCGCTCTAAAACAGGAATCCATAACGGGCTGCGCAGACAAAAACGTGTGCCCGGAGTACGGTTCGGGCCTCCATCCTCACCCTCAGGCCGCACATCTTGCCCTCCCTCACCCTCACCTCATCATGCCTTCCCTCCCTCACCCTCGTCCTCACGAATTTCCATGCGCCGATGCTCATGCGGCGGCTCAGTGGTAATGGCGCTCGGCTGCTGACCCTAAAGACGCGGGTTCGATCTCGACTGCGGCGGTCGAATTTCTGTGAGGCCCGTGTACTGTGCCATGTCCGTGCACGTAAAGAAGCCCAGGTGGTCGAGATATTCCGGGGCCTTTTACTACGGCGTCCCTCATAGCCTGGGTCGCTTAGGGACGTTAGACCCCCATAAACCAAACCTCCCTCACCCTCACCTAACCAAGTGATATCCTCATGAGGTGAGGGTGAGGACGCCCTGATTAGGGCTCGCCCTCGGGAGGATGCCCACCTCTGCGTATGAATACTAGATGCGTGTGCTCTTTCACTCAGAAAGGAAGGATGTAAAAAAAAAACAAGTAAATAATGAATCCATGCGGAATGTGTTTGCAGATGTAATTTTTCGCTCATTCGTTTTGAATCGGACCTGAGCCGAAACATCCTCTTATTAACAAGCGAAAACGTTCGGGTGACTTGGTCGTTCTTGATAAGGGTACTCACAACGCGAAAATAAGAACACGGTTCTTATGTTCGTGTTTTTTTTTTCTTTGTCGGGCGGTAACCCCCTCGCTATTTTAAAGGTTTGCTTAGAAGTTCTTCACTGCGGTGTGCTTTAATCAAGAGCGAAGTGGCTCTACCGTTCTGTTTGGCTTACACTGGCATTTTATGCCGGGCACGGTTATTTGTGCTGTTGACTATAGGCGTGTGGCAGTACCTTACGATATACTTGAAACCAGTTGTCCGCTGAGATAAACGTCCCCGTCTTATTACAGCCTTTTCGATAGCAGGTGATGCTCAATAGACATTTCCTCCAGCGTCACGTATAGCACCAATAGTTCTCGCATATTATTTCCCACCCGAACGATCCACTGCTCGTTTCTTAGCTATGACTACCGACAGGGTGGATTACAGAAAAAAAATTATATATAGTCCATTTAACCTGTCGCAGTGTAAGAAAATCTATGGCTGAGTGCTGAAAAAAATTTAAGACACGCTGCGTGCCGAATTACATGCCCACAGCAATCAAGCAAGGCCAAATTTCTGACTTCCTTTCAAAATATTTCTTGTATCCTTATGGAGGCTGAAGGGTGAAAACGCTCGCTTGTGTGTTGCCAAGTAAAATTACCAGGTCTCAGGGATATCCGAATCTCTAGCCTAATATCCTAACATCTTTCAGTACTTGCGGAGGCATGTCCGTGGCAAGTCCTTGTTTATATGTCCTGACACCTTATCAACGAATAACAGGAGCAGGGACAGAGGAAGCAGACAGAACCGGGGCTGACTAACCACTGCGGTTTGTTAGAAAGAAACACATCAAGTACTCTTTTCACAACCAGGATCGCAGGTGACATACTGTGGCAAAATACATACTGTGTGGACATATGGGGAGAGCATTCCGCCCCGCACTCTTACTCCGCGGATGCAGCGTTCCCGCTCGCCAACCGCGGAGGGGTTCGTGCTCGAGGGAACAAAGGGAAGGACGACAAAGCGTTAACATTCATATGCTATTTATTAATCTTGCAAATAATACACAGAACGGGCCAGCTACCTTCAAAGCATCAACGAGGCATTCCTCGGAAATATAAGGCTACGTAAGAAGGGCTTCCGATTTACCGGCTGGGGCAGGGCCGCGACTTCGGAGGTATCAGCGGCGAACGTTTGTATGCGCCGACAATGGCGGCCGGGTCTTCCCATGCGCGCCGCATTCTTGGGGCAAAGCCATCCCCGAGCATTTTCTGGGGAAGGTGCCGAGAGCGCGCGTTTGCTGCACTCCGCTGTCTGGAATCAGAAGTCCAACGGCAAGGCACGACGGATCTCCGTGCGACTGCGCGGAAGGTGACCAGAGCGTGCCGCTGCAACCGCTCGTGAAGCTGGCCGGATACCGAAGAGACTCTCACTGGCTCCGCAGAGTTGCACGTAACCTTCTAGGTGACGCTCCCATCAATGCTTCCGCTTGCCCCATGAGGGAGACTTCCCTCCACGCCCAGCCAGGGCTGTCCTGACGCATGATGAGGCAGATGGTCGGCTGCGTCGAAACGGAGGGGGCAACAGGTTTTCCACAACTGATACTTCAATCATATGAATCCAGATATTCTAGTTCACACAATCACGAACACGTACAGAAGGGGTGCTTAGGCACAAGTCATGGTTTCTGTGAATATGAAATGCTTCACTGATTTCCCTTGTTAATAAATCTTTGTATTTTTACCAGACCCTGGCTTCATTAAAAAGGGTGGTGCACAATTTTTTAGAAGAATTAGGTTGGTTGTTGCGCGGACAATCCCTCTAATGTAAAGCTAAATTTGAGGACGAAGCTCCTTTAAAAGAAGTGTTGTGGTCTCGTAGGCGGGTACTCAAGCACCTTCCTTTTTGAGCTGTATAGTTCTTCCAGCAGATTAAAGGCACTTCATACACAACTCTTTCAGCACAAGGAACAAGTTATGCTTTATCTGGTGTTAGCGCTCTGTTATCGCCATAACCACTGAGCCACCTCGGCGGCGAAAGCTTGTTGTGCATTCTTTCTGCAGAGATGTCTTGACCCATTATTCGGTGGGTATCCCGTTCGGGTGATATTACGGACTTTTACCTGAATCTCGTCTCATTACGTTTGCATAATGTTCGTGACAAAGACTGCATAGTGAACACTTAAGCTTTCTTTCTAATGGAAGATATCTGCAACGTGATCCACTCATTTTCGTTTCTTATTTGTGTCATCATAGATTCAAAATTTGGGAAATAATACTGCTTAGCGTGCAAGAACCAGTGGTTCCAACAAGAGGGTAGAATTTGGAGTATATATAAGCTTGTGGGAATTCTTCCATTGGACATATGCTGAATATATTGGTGCTTCGTGACTACTGATTCGTAGCGTTTCTGCAGCCTGATCTGAGTTTCCTGTATTCTTGTTGTCTGACATTTTTGCCGTGACAGCGATGCTGTGCAAATCTTACCCATAAAGGTGTCAGCATTGCGCCAAGCAACCACGCCGCTGAAATCAGCTGTAGTCACTTCTTTCTTCTTGTCGAAATCGCAGAAAACGTAAATTACGCTTGCGCATATTTTTCACGTCGGCTCAGCAAGTTTTTCCTCCTTTGCCTATAAAAATCCCGAGAAAAAATCACCATTAATTGACCAATACCTAGCATCTTCCTGTTAAGGCCTATGAAAATCCTCAGGGACTTTCTACGGACCACCCCTGGATACAGAAAGCGCGGACAAAAAGATATCTGATGGATGTCTGTGGGAGTATCTCCGCTTTTCCTAGTGATATCCGCATGTGCTTTCAAGATTTCGCAGGGACATCCCTTGGGTGTCAGTGGTGCCACTCGGACTTCACCTCATTCTCGTTTCCCATTCTCACACTACACACTAACTTTTTTCTGCCATTGTTGCTCGTCACATTACGTGTCATCTTTATTTTTTCTTGAAGTGAACGCTTCAAAGCCGTAGAGTCTGATGGGTCAAGAAATACATTGTGTGTTCTGTGCACGAATCGGCAATACTAAGCCAAAAACTTAGGTTCGTCTGCGTACTGTCGGTTTTGGTACATGTAGATTTGGGGACGTGAGTGGGGGGAGTGACACAGGCTATGAGGGACGCCGTAGTGAAGGGCTCCGGAAGGCCGCAGGAGTCACAGTGGCGGCTTTGTGCATGTAGATGTGTGTACATCTCTGATTCCATCACTGAACGCTGAGATGTGTAATCTATTCCAAAGCCATGCTGTCTACTATTGTTTTCGCATTAGTGGCCTATTCTTTGTCACAGCTGCATCGCTTCCGCGCTGCTGTGTTTACAGGCGTTTGAAATCATATTGCTCCTCTGGCGAAACGGTGGCGCCCTCTTACTGGTCTATGAGGAACGCTTGCTCTGTGTAGCGCACAGATCAGAACCAAGAGGGCGCGACGGGGAGACGGCGCGTAAAGTTCCAGTGACTTCAACAGCGCGCATCCAGGCAGCCTAGTTTACGAAGGACGTTCATAGGTTCTGGTGGTCTTATGGCGTTTAACGCACCAAAGCGACTCAAGCTATGAGAGACGCCGACCACCTGGGGTTCTTTAACATGCACTGACATCGCATAATACACGAGCCTCTAGCATTTGGCCTCCATCGAAACGAGACCGCCGCGGCCTGAATCGAACTAACTTTTCTAGTGAGCAGCTGAACACTTAAAGCAATTAGCCACCGCGGCAGCTATAAGGACTTTCATGACGTTCATCAAACAATGGTGCCTATATGAGAGCGCATAAAATGAAGGTGAACATCAAGACGCCTGAATTCATGGCAAAGTCAGCCGTATGGAAATGCGGTGAATCGCAACACCCGAAATGCAACAGGTGTACTAAACGTTTTTTTTTCTGTTTGTGTCTATGTGTGCAGCGAAATGATGCGGAGTACTGGAACTTTTGGATAGAGTTGGAGTGCAAGAAAGAGAGGGAATGCGTTCGATGACAGATTTCAAAAGGCATACTCTGATAAATGGCCACCGTTCTCCTAGTGTGATGTAGATGAATGTTTCATGTAAGGATGTTTCATTGATGGATGTTTCAGGGCTGCAAGCGCCGCCAACAACGCACTCTGCATTTGCGAATGCATTTACGCGCTGCCCGCTGTTCTCTTCTTTCTTTCTGTTCACGCGATTTAAAAGCTCTGAATCTGAAAACATTAACAGCTTCGGAGGTTTCAACGGTGGTTAAAGAGCTACCTCTAACGAGTTACCGAAGTATGACTACCTTTATAGAAGGCAACATGTTCACCGTATCCTAAGGCAGTGCGCGTCCAGAGATATATCATGGGATGACTACGTAGGGACCACCTGTCCTCGGACCACGATATCGATCATATCGTCCGAGCGATTTACTCTAAAAGGATCACCAATTGAAAAAACATTCAGTTTCTTCTGAAGGAATTTCCCTGCATGCTGCTGCCATGTACCAATTTCGGAGACTATTACGCACAACGGCCGCTGTGGTTTGTGGGTTTTCGCTGTGAAAAACAATTACAACAAGATTGTAGAGCTGCTCTTTATCCTACTTGACAGCGTATTTAATTTCAGCTTATTGACAAGTTTTTTGCCTTGCTCTTCACCTTGCCGTGGTACCGTATCTGCACCAAGTTTCGCACATTAAAAGAATTGGGAAACGAGCCAGCATCGAAGTTGTCTTCTCGGCGCCTAAGCGACTGTGTAGCCTGGTCAAAAAAGTAAATTCAGTGGAAAGAGAACCACGCAGCTGCTTGATAAGGAACAATTCGTGCCTTGCCAGGAAGCAGTAAATTATTCTCTGCCTCTTTCATGTGGCAAGTGTTACATCGGCCAAACTGGCCGATGTGTTAACGAAAGATTAAAGGAACACGTATATACTGACTATCGTGTCGCCATCACAGGCCACGTAGCGAAACACTGCAGACACTGCACAGACGACGATGACAAAGACGATGAAGACGATGACGACACTAAAGTCTCTTTTCCACTGTACAAGGGATGTTCTGTGCTAGCAAAGAACCGCGACTCGTTAGCAAAGGAAGTTATAGAAGCCCACCTGATAGCTAGGACCTCAGAAGAATCTATCAGTACTGCCGCTGTAGCGCTGTCAGATAAGGAAAATCGTTACCTTGATTATAAATGTTAACTTGTGCCTGCTGTAGCGGTGACATTATTTCCCACATATGACACTTGCCTGTTGGCACGTGACTGATGTACTGGCGATTTTTAATCTCACGCAAATCAAGCGTGCTTGTATCCTTTCCGGACACCAGGGCAGTATTTATACTGTCTGGCAGACAATAAACATTTTAGTTGTGAGTCAGCGCTCTGTGTTGTGTCCCTTCTCTGTCCCGTCTGTCATGTTGTTGTTATGGATCACCGTGAACACCAACTATCTAACAAGTGGTGTTGTGACAGGACGTTTTTAAGAGCGTAAGCTCTTACTCATCGCGTTTCGAGATTTCGTGACGTCTGCTACCACCCTGAGATCACAGAACCATCTGTGGCAGCAGGTACAAAAATATCACATCTCTCATTGAGACTTGTAGCGCCATCTACAATAGCATTGCAGAAACAACCACCTGCCGCGTGCCAATGGTAATGCCACGGTCCAATATGGTGGATAGAGGCGGAACTATGTGAGTATGACGTCAGGGAACGAAATCGTGGCATAGTTTCGGTTTATCGAATCCAAGATGGTGGCTATTAAAATTGGCTGTGACTTCCCATCTCTTTCCCCTCTCTAACTCCCTCAGTATGACATCAGGGGACGAAATGTCGGCATAGTTTCGGTTTCTCGAATCCATCATGGCCATTAAAGTTGGTTGTGCTCTCCCATACCTTTCCCCTTGGTGGCAATCCACCTTGTTTCAAAGGGGACGCTCTTATGTTCCATCCATCCATCCATCCATCCGTAATGAGCTGTCTCCCTCGGGAGCTCCTCTCAGGTGCGCTCGTTTCGCCGATACGTTCACTACCACAGTGTGTGTGTGTGTGTGTGTGTGTGTGTGTGTGTGTGTGTGTGTGTGTGTGTGTGTGTGTGTGTGTGTGTGTGTGTGTGTGTGTGTGTGTGTGTGTGTGTGTGTGTGTGTGTGTGTGTGTGTGTGTGTGTGTGTGTGTGTGTGTGTGTGTGTGTGTGTGTGTGTGTGTGTGTGTGTGTGTGTGTGTGTGTGTGTGTGTGTGTGTGTGTGTGTGAAGGAGGACATGGATGATCCCAAACCATCGACGTCTTACGCCGGGGCCGAAGAAGATCTTGGAAATAATTCCAAGAGATCAGACATACTCGGATACTTCCGAGAACGCCGGGCGGCCGTAACCTCCCTTTAATCTCATTCATACCAAATCTAGTAAACCAAACGGCTAACGCTCGTTGCTTCAACATCTTACAGACGGTGGCGGCCTTGTGTGTATGTGTGTAAGTGTGTGTGTGTGTGTGTGTGTGTGTGTGTGTGTGTGTGTGTGTGTGTGTGTGTGTGTGTGTGTGTGTGTGTGTGTGTGTGTGTGTGTGTGTGTGTGTGTGTGTGTGCGTGCGTGCGTGCGCGCGCGTGTGTGTGTGTGTGTGTGTGTGTGTGTGTGTGTGTGTGTGTGTGTGTGTGTGTGTGTGTGTGTGTGTGTGTGTGTGTGTGTGTGTGTGTGTGTGTGTGTGTGTGTGTGTGTGTGTGTGTGTGTGAGAGAGAGAGAGAGAGAGAGAGAACGACTCAAGTTGGAAGTAGAAAGGTGGATCAGGACCATGTACTAAAGTTATTCTTTGATCGATTTCCTTAGGTTTCGCTTTTTCCTTTGTAAGGAATTTTATCACAGCAGGAAGTTTGAAATTTATTGCTTCCCTCTAGCACTTTACAACACTTACCATTCCGTCATTTCCAGTACTTTAACCGGACTGAACTGTTTCTGGGGATTCAAGTCTGTACTTTTCTCAATATGCACAGACAAGCACAACTCTCTACACGACTTAGCGCAGAATACCGTGTAGATGTCTTTGTAATGGTGGTAGTGCCATACAAAAAATATCTACAAGACGCTCTTAGACACTTGTCTAGAAGACATCTAGCAAGATGTCCGGAAACTGTCAGGAAGTATTTTTTCTCTGTCAGCGGCTACACAAGACGCTTACTAATCAGCTTAAGCAAGTTGTATTCAAGACATTCTACTTCAGAAGCTTGGAAGACTTCCTCACAAGACGTTTTATACGACTTGAGCTATATGCAACTGCAGTGCAATGTTTACGTTTAAACAGGAAACACGTAGAGAGAAGCGTGGCCATAAGAAACATGACAACAGGAAAAAAGTTAACATGTTACCAAGACGTATACGCATGCATAACTGCCTACGGCAGGAATATTTTATTGCCCCGGACATGCTATTCCGATTCCTGTGCCACATGCGTGATAACAAACTCCCTGCCCACTGAGCACCATTCCATCTAATAGAGATATACAATGCGTCTTTCCAAGATGAACAAGCCGTCTTAAAGGGACACTGAGGAGAACTCTATCAATTTTTTTTGTTAGCAAAATCTGATAGGTCGGCATTTCATGGCTTTGTTGCCGCTTGTCCGGGCGCGAAAGATGCATTTATTTCAAAGAAATTTGGATTCGAAGTTGAAAAAGTTTTTCCCGCCGCTCTGATTCAAACTCAGGGAACTCTTATGACGCCACGGCAAACCTGATGACGTCACAGAATGGAGTGACGTGAAACGTGACGCTAAACGCAGCCTTCGTGATTTCTGACGGCTAGCGGTGCGGTGCGCAACCTTCTTTTGCCAGCCTCAGAGATTCGCGATTACCATGAAGTAAGGAAAATTCCTCCAAGGTGGCGCCTCTTGTCCTAGGAAGTCTTCACGCTTGTACTTGCGAGATTGGCCTGAGGCGGCGATACCTGTATTTTGGTTCTTGCTATTTTCTACATTACAAGCACTTTGTTTCCAGGAAGAGTGCCGTTTTTGTGATCAGGAGCTGCTATTCTATCGATACAAGCCAACTACAATTTCTCCTCAGTGTCCCTTTAAGGCGTCTCAGCTGACCTCTGCGACATTATTGAAGGATTATAAGATGTCTTGACACGACGCATAATACATCTTGCTGATGATTACAAGGCAATTCTGGGCATCTTGAAACACTTTGTAGACACCTTCCAGCTCCACTAATGCTCTCACTTTTTGAGCTACAAGACCTTTTGCAACACTTCTTGTAGACATCTCAACGATAAATTCCAGAGGTCTACACGGGCTTAAATGAAGTCTACGACAGGAAACATGTGTTGCAATCGGAAGTCTGAACAACTCATTTCTGGCTGTCCCCGAATGTATACTGCCTGGCCGCTCACTGAGCACACTACATCTCAAAAACGCAAATATCTGCGATTTCTTAGTGAAATTTGAGATAGCTTTCACAGACGACTACAAAACCTTTCTACTTGACCTTTCTCATTTAGAATTCTTGTGCGTGCTCATAAAATAGCTTTCATTTCTAAGTTTGTTTTTCCTTCGTGGTATGAATAAAGACATTCAACTCACAGAACGTCGCTTTTAAATCAAACTAATTCCAATGCACCAAGAATAAAATAACAGACACGAAAATACCTTCAGTATAACTTTGTATATCAGCAGTTCTCCCCATAGACATTGCAGAGGCCATTAGAGTGGGGTATATATACAAGGTTCTCTGGTAGTACAAGATGAGTGCAGGGTTTTTATTCTTTGATGTTTCACGTTATTGCATTGATGACTGACCCGCCGCGGTGGCTCAGTGGTTAGGGCGCTCGACTACTGATCCGGAGTTCCCGGGTTCGAACCCGACCGCGGCGGCTGCGTTTTCATGGAGGAAAAACGCTAAGGCGCCCGTGTGCTGTGCGATGTCAGTGCACGTTAAAGATCCCCAGGTGGTCGAAATTATTCCGGAGCCCTCCACTACGGCACCTCCTTCTTCCTTTCCTCTTTCACTCCCTCCCTTATCCCTTCCCTTACGGCGCGGTTCAGGTGTCCAACGATATATGAGACAGATACTGCGCCATTTCCTTTCCCGCAAAAACCAATTATTTATTTATTTTATTGATGACTGGATGCCTTTATTAAGCTGTACGTAAGAAATCCCACGTAACTTGTGGGAGCACTGGCTGAACTTGAAGATAGCTACAAGATGTATCAAGACATCTAAAAATTTGTTGCAAGCAGCTAAGGCATTTTATCAATACATTTTATAAACGTTTAGTAATTGTCTAGGAGGCCAGCTGACTAAGACGGATTATCTTGATGATTACAAAATGTCTGATGAACTTTTGTGGGTGTCTAGAAGTAGTCCTTGAGTCAGCTACAAAACGTCCTGTAAAAACATCTTCTAGCTCAAATAGGCGGAGCATTAGCTGAGCTAGAGGACATTTACAGAACGTCTGAAAGGTATCTGGAAATATCTTGCGAGCAGTTTATTAGATGCCTTACCAAGACAATTTCCAAAGGTTTATGAAAGATTCACTTGGGACGTCTTCAAGACGGTTTGAACATCTTGCCGAGATTACTTATAGTCGCCTGAAAGATTGCACAGTGTTCAGTGGGAACACTGACGGAACATGCTGGTTCAGACAACTTAGACCGCACACCGCTCGTGTATGCTATAATTAGGTGACGGTGCTGATTTGCCCTTGATCGTTCCTGCGCATATAATTTCAGTTGTTTCCAGCACGTTCGAGTGGGCCCGTTGCGCCATTTGCCACTTTAGTTGTACTTGATCTTTCGTGCACAGTCATTACACGCGTTTTCATATGCTCAGACACTGCTTGGATCAATTGAATGTTGTAAATGAAAGGGGGTGGAGGAAGAGTAGCGGGTGGTGGGTGATGCGCCAGCCACCGTACCAGGTGCAGCTTACCGTAGTGACGCCACTGGTGAGGAGAAGATGGCTTCTCAGTGCGTCGCCATGCGCCGCCTGATCTGCCGTTGCACTGGACTGTTTTGGTCCAACAAACGCGAACTTCTTACTCCGCTTTTGATTTGTGCCCGTATTCACGTACGTACCACAGAAGCGCGAAAACCTTTTTGTCGCCGGACAGCAAGCACCTTCGGCAAGCGGGAACATCGGAGGGGAGATAGTATTAGAGGCATGGCTCCTAAAAAGTTGAAATACGTATCAAACAGCGGCTTCAATAGGAAGGACACTCTGTGCAGCGTTCAGAGCGGACGCGCGAACAAGCGTGCGGAGTGGGGCGTGGTGAGTGTTGAGGAGTTGTGGTGCTGCGCTCTTCAGATGAGACTGTATGTTTGAAATGTTGCATGTATCGATGAAAATGCCCACGCCCTTCGCTTTTGAGGCGCCATATTCAAGAACACTGCTGCGCCTATCGGTACGCGTGTCTTTGAATGCACAGACACGTTCAAATTTCTTTCCAATTTATTCATGGTGCCACTTTTCATAATGCCAGTCCAGAGAGTCATCCAAGTCATAAAAGCTTTGCTGCGTCTATTTTTTCACAACTTCTAATTCGCTTGTAAAAGAAAAATTGTCAAGGTATTGCTTTTCTGCTTGGGTCTTCTCGCAGGAATATGCATGTAAATATTCTCACTGAGCAGGTTTTTCACATGATGTTTGACTGAATGATTTTCCGTATAATACAAAGCGACCTATGCCAAGTATCGGCAGCGAAGAGAGAAGAGGGGGAGGGGGCGAATCGCTGGACCACAGCACCGGGTGCCGTTCTCATTAGTGACACCTGCTTCTTGCAATGATATTGGATTCTCATCGAATGCCTAAATTATGGCACCGTATATTCCAGGTAAATATACATCCTCAACAATTTTACCTTAACGCAGTTACGTCGTTATGAAACTGCGTCTGTTTTTAACTATTTATAGTTTCGTGCGGAAGTACGCTTGACCTAGTTTTAAACTCAAGCATTGACGAAATGAAATGAAAGCTGCAAAGGGCGCAAATGCGAAAGTCGCGCGAAATTTCGAATGATAAATAAAGTCGTCCATGAGTGGAGCATTGGCTTTCAATTTCCGCCAGAACAGGAGTGAATGCAGTAAAATCAGCACCCATACTGCTGTAACTTAGAGGCGCGTGCGGCAATCCAAATCCGTTGAAACTACCGCGACATCTTGCGTCAGTACCAGGAAGTAGGCATCCCACTTTTATTTGTTTCAATAGCTCTATTCTTGCACGAAGTGCAAAAGATGGAGCTGCGACCCCGTAAGCGACTAGTAAGCGAGAGAGCTAGTTTTGACTGCAGCGCTCGCATGTACTAAAAGAGACGTCGTCCATCGATAAAAACGTGCTTGTTTAAGCGGCGAGCAAACATTACTGTCGCTGCTGCGCCAATTTGTTAACTGGTCGAGCTCTACTCTTGATTTTCATGTAATCGACGCCACGATTCGGCGGGGCCGCGAAATAGTTCAAGAAGGATCGGCGAGCGCGGAACCGCGTCGTTTACACAGTTGCCTGAGGGGTTTCCTGAAAATTTAGATGGTGTCATAGTTTTGCTGCCAAATATATATCTTAGGAGAGCTGATACATGGATATTTGCAAGCTAACGAGAGATAATGGCCCTTATGTGTCGTTGTATGAGTTTCTTGGTTCTAGCAATACAGATAAATCTGTGAAGAGGGCCTTTGTACGCTGCATACTGCATCCCGGTAGTTACTCGCAGCACTACCAAAGCTGTAATGAGTGCATAGGCACAGCTCTGGCGCTGCGGAATGTAGTGCCAGTATAAAATAGGCGTACCGGCATGTGGAACAGCGTGCTTTAAAATACACATGCGCAAAACGCTATTTCATATCGAAGCTTAACGTACGCTCGTGGTGCGTACGCTATTTCTCGAGTTAATCATGCGCGACGTCTGCGTGCTCGAAAATATCTTTTCCAAAATGGCGCTGCCCTTCGAAGCAGCACCCCTCGCCTCGGAGCGAATTCGTCGTTGTTAGGGCAGTTTTCAGTAAGTTCACTGGCCATAATTGGAGCACCGGGCTTTCGCTTGGTCTCATCTCAAATATGCCAAAACTTATAATCTAAAAATTCGCTTTATTTTTTATTTAGGGTGACTATTATCCGCTTCTAGTCGTAAAAAAGAGCATCGGTTTTTTTTTTTTTTTTGAAACAAATGCTTCCCACTTTAACAATCAGATGGCGCTACTAGGCCGAGCTTCACGGCTACGTGGCTTGAGTCACCGCCCGATAAAGGGTTCAGCCTTATCCATCCATTTATGTAGTTTCGTCTCCGTTTCATACTCGTGAGTCGTAGCTAAATGTGCGAAAGTGACAAATGGTGTTACACCCCGCAAACTGCTTGCGTTTAGCATACGTAATCGTGCTTACGCTTATGGTACATAGACAGCGTCGCTTTATACTCTTTTTCTAACCATATCTGTGTACGCCACGAGCAGACGACACGCAGCCGACTAGGCGCGGATGAACACGCTTAACGCGCTCTCCTGATTGGCCAAGGAGGTCTTTGCCTTTGGCAGTGCTGCAAGTTAGTTACGGGATGGAGTATAGTGGAACGCATGCAGAGCATTGAAGCTGCAGTTCTTAACAGGCACCAGGCTTGTATTTGTAAAAAAAAATTGCATGGGCACATGAAGGGTTCTTTAGTGAAGTTCAATACGCCTGGGAAGTCAAAGGATCTAGCTTCACGGATATCCTCAAGCAATATTTTTTTTTCATCGCTTCTGAGCGTTTTCGCGCCTTACACGCTCCTCTGTTAAAGGGACACTGAGGAGAAATTGAAGTTGGCTTGTATCGATAGAATAGCAGCTCCTTATCGCAAAAACGCCACTCTTACTGAAAACAAAGCTCTTGTAATGTAGAAAATAGCAAGAACCAAAATACAGGTGTCGCCGCCACAGGCCAATCTCGCAAGTACAAGCGTGATGACTTCCTAGGACAACAGGCGCCACCTTGGAGGAGTTCTCCTTACTTCATGGAGTCGCGAATCTCTGAGACTGGCAAAGGAAGGTTGCGCACCACACCGCTAGCTGTCAGAAATCACGGAGTCTGCGTTTACGTCACGTATCACGTCATTCTGTTCTGAGACGTCATAAGCGTTGCCGTGGCGTCATAAGAGTTCCCCGAGTTTGAATCAGAGCGGTGGGAAAACTTTTTCATCTTCGAATCCAAATTTCTTTGGAATAAATGCATCTTTCGCGCCCGGACAAGCGGCAACAAAGCCATGAAATGCCGAACTATCAGATTTTCCTAACAAAAAAAAATGATAGAGTTCTCCTCAGTGTCCCTTTAACCTTATGCACGCTGAAAGGCCGGCGCTCCTCCGCCGGCAGCATCCCCTCTGTCGGTTGCCGATGCACGTGGTATTTCGCCAGGATGCGGTGTTTTGTGACCCGCCGAACGGATGTGACTCGCTGGCTGGCGGCCGTGGTTGCTGCATAACGTCAGAAAGAGCCAATCCAATAGATATCTCTTAACCGCCATACTATTAAGTAGCGCGAAACGGAGGAGGGCGCAGGTACGAAGCAGTCACAACAAGGGGCTCGCCAAATTTTGCACGCTATTGTGGGACCTCCGCTGTGTGTTTAAGTTTATTATTTAGCTCAGATGTTCAAGACAACCGAAATGTACTGATTTAGCGAGTTTATTAACTCTCCTTTGAAGGTATTTGGGGCCACCTTTAAGAAACATCGCTGTCATTATTACGGAATATGTGTAGGGCGCTATGGGGCTTTGTAGGCGGTAAAACGGGGGTGCGGTTCTTACAATTTCATTCCAGTTCAATTTTATTGCAGCTATCTTGGGCGTTCAATGCCCAATGCCCTCCCTATTGCTAGAATGAGCCAGACAGGCATGGGGATGAAAAAATCGAATGCAATCGGGCCTAAAGAATTTATCATAGCAGCCTTTGATTCATTGCATACCTTCCGTCCATTACTAACGAACAAACTTGAGAGCACAGTACGCGGTTAACATTTCCCAGAAAACAGTACCCCTTGAAAAGGATAATTTTCCCTGCTTCCTACTTGTACACACGATTTTCGATATATATTCATTTTTATTTAACACATATTAAATAAATTTTTCAAGCACAAAAATAGCAAAAATACGCAGCTTTCTAAATTAGAACTCAGGAAGCGATGAGAGGCAAAGCCATCAAGCATGAAAAACGTGTCGCCAGTCATTAGTTCTAAGTCCACCCCAGAAATATGCGCTTGTAATTTTGTCTTTTGCGCGTTGCATAAGAGTCTTTATTGTCGAAGCCACTGATATTGAATCCTCTCCAAAAGCGCATGTCGACAGTCCAGCCCTCCGCTTTGACTCCAGGAAACAAATTGTATCTTGACTTTCGTTCACTTATTCATATTATGGCGAAAAGAATGTTTGGCTCACTCGACGTTGCTGCTATCAACAAACAAGCGCGATGATATCATAAAATGTCAAAAAAGCACTGTTCTACATGTATATCTATAGGCTGACCGCTGAAGCATTCCTGCGCAACGCCCCCATTTTGGGTCCGTTGAGAGGACCCATCTATGGGCACAAAACTGCAATAGTGTGATCAAAAAGTGCTCCAAGGCTTGCAAAGCACAGGTAGTTGCTGCCCTGAGTGCCGCCTTTACCGCGTAACTTATTGTCAGTAGCGGAAAGATAACGTCACATTTTCACGCCACCCTTAAGCACCAAAGCGGAAGCCAGCCAAAACAGGCAATTTTGGCCACACAGTACTCACGAGTAAGTTTGGCTTGCTATATATGTGGTCCTTCAATAAGCGAATGGCCCTTCAATAAGGCGCGGAAAGTTCTAACACAATATTCTTCCATTTAACCCTAAGCAAAACGATCAGCAGAGACGAGGAGGAGTTATGAGTGCTTAAGGATGATCAGGCAAGCGGGCAATCACCAGGATTTTTTGCTCCCTCTATTGTGAATACACAGCCCTCTCCTATTCATTTTTATGCCTCTACCTTATTTTTATTTTCGTTTCTTTGTTGGTTTTTTCTTGCGTTTCTTGCGCAGCACTAAATGCGTCTTTCAGTTGTACAATAAGACTATTTACAACAGACGCTAACTGTCACTGTGTAGCGCTTTCCTGCTTTTTAATAAGTTATCGTTAAAACCCTCATCGAAAAAAAAAATCCGGCAGAGTGCGGCGTCAACCGCCATCCGTCACAAAATTCGCTTAATAACTGGCGGAAGTGACGTCATACCGGACCAATCTCTTCCTCTAGAGGGCAGTGACGTCACCAAATTGGAAGTGACGGCAGGAGACCAGATTCATCTCTGTAAAGCTTTCGCCTGTCAACCGTGGGAGGTGGTGGTGACTAAAGAACAAGGAGAAAATGGCTCGGGACAACAGCAAGCCTACATACCGAATTACCAGCCTCCAGAAGAGCTATCTCTGAAACCTTGGAAGAACAACCTGGGTCTCGCAAGCCACAAGAGTCACTTCCGGAAAAGGCCTAGCTCAACAGTATCGAATGATGAGAAACAGAGTAATTAGGTGATCCTGCAAACTTGTCACAGCAACAGCTTTGAAGCACCCCTTCCTGGCTTTTGCTTGTAGTAGTAGTAGTAGTAGTAGTAGTAGTAGTAGTAGTAGTAGTAGTAGTAGTAGTAGTAGTATTTGGTGTAGCGGGTTGGTGCGTTCCCATGGGAACAACTCGGGGGGCGGTTACAGTGGTGGTACGACGAATGCGTAACGAGTGTGCGGTTAGCGTGAAAGGAGGATGGTGTCGCGAGAGCTGAGGAATCCCGCACCAAAGGATGGTTGACGTGGAAAGATAAAGGGTTACCGGGGAAGGAGGAGGGCATGGCTAGTTCGAGGAATGAGCAACCGGACGGTGTCTGCTACAGGAACCACCCTAAGTACGGTTACTGTGGAAGTAGGAGGGAGGGTACATGATGAGAGCCGGGGAGTTGAGCGCGATTCATCTGCGGCGGTGGCGCCGCCGGTCTGAAGCGGCGGACTGGAGAGGAGCGCTAGTCAAAGAACCAGTATGTCCGGAAGGCTACAAAAAGCGCTTTATAACTAAACAGAGGCAAAGTCGCACTCGTATTGTTTACCTTGATATATATTTTAAAATTGGAGAGGGCACTTAGGATCCGCCTTAAAGGGAAGCTGAAGCACTTTTCGAAAAAAAATGCGTTCTCTACGTCGTTTTATAGCTTTTAGACCGCTGAAAAAGAATGTCTCATTCAAAAAGAGCGGACATAAACACAAAACGTTGTTTTTTAGAAGAAAACGCGTCCCATCGCCTCAAGGCGCCGAGCGAACGCCGCTCTTGCCCGCGATTGGCCGGGACCGTCGTGACGTCATCCACGGGGATCTCCGGCCGGCACCGACGGCGTTGCTGCGTAGCGCGTTGCTTCAGCGGGCTTTTAAGGACTACGTTTTGGAAATTATGGATAATTGAAGCAGTGTTGAACAGTTTGGACTTTCGCCATACATGTTCGAGCCATTAGCAGCTTCAGAAAACGGCGGAACCAACGACGCCGCGTAGTGCGCCAGCAGCGAAAGTGAACTCGCGACATTTTCACGTGTTGGAAATCTCGATTGGATGGATGGGTGGATGACAGCTCTTATTTCCGCCGGAAATGAAGGCCCCTTACTACTCACCGCCCCCGGCACGCAGGCCTGGAAGGCGGGGACCCGAGCCTTCGTGACTAATGGTTAACAAAGAGATTTTATCCCTTCGCGGCATCAGCCGCCAGGCGGATTGGCTTGTTCCTGCCGAGCGGGTTCTTCGCTGCGCAGCAGGGCTTCCCAGCTTTCTCTGCTGTCAATATATTCGTCGACTCCGGGGTAGTCGGCGCATTCCCATATTCTCTGCTTCCGGGTAACTGTGGAACCGCCGGACTGTCGGAACCTGAACGAGCGCGCGCAAACCTATTCCGAAATCGTTGAGAACTATACAGACTAAACAGAAAAGTGATGTCACCGCCTGATAAGAAGCTAAGTAATAGAGAAGCGACCGCATGGCGGCGCCTGCAAGCCGGAAATTTCGTTAACCCAGTATGGGCCTTTCACGTCCTACCATGGTATAACACGAAAACCAAATCTCGACTGATACGTATGTTTTGCGTAGTTGCATGCGCTTGCATATCTTTTGTGTAGTTGAAAATGGCAATAAAAAAAAAGTAAATTGCGTCGAAAGGTTTTTGAGTACCGCTGCTGCATAAAACCTGGCCACCAACTTCTTGTAACGCCTCTAAACATGATCTAATTCACATCACCGGCAAGCTTACACGAGTCACGCGAAGTAAAGCATTTGTTTGTTCATTTATTTATAGTTACTTGCCTAATTACTCCCGAACGCCTTTTAGAACTACAAAAGAATGGCAAACTGGATGAGTTGGAGTGGGTTTACTGCTGTACTGCGGCGCGAAGAGACGAGGCGACCGGGAGGAAGCTCCCGTGTGCGCTTTCCTTCTGTCGCATGTTCGGGCTACTACTGTTCAACCATGACTCTTCTGCGCTTACCCCCGTACGATTTTTTTTTTTTGCGTGCTGAACGCGCTTTTAAACAATAATTATGGCTGCGTTTCGGCGCTCGCAGTGCTACTCATCAAAACTAGTGTGCTGCGAGATATAGTTGCTGCTTTTGCGTGTCAAGATAATCGGCCGAATTTCTTGTGGCAGATGTATGCGTACCGCTGGTCGACAACTTTGGCGTTCTGACTCAAGGACAAATTTGCATGAATTCTGGCGCCATTGTTGATCGTCAGCCATGCATGACCAAGCGCTCATGAATGCAAATGTTTGCTTTGCTCAAGTATACTAGGCTTATATAATCGGTTTTTTGTTCAGTTAGGTGCAGCTGCATGTGCTCCGCGCTGATGAAAGATTAAGAGAATTGCTTGTGCTGCCACGAGGTGCAAGCAATACGGAAAAAGCCAAAAGGCACACAGTGCGTAACGAGCTCAAAAGAGTTTAAGACTGTGCGCCTCAAAGACAGTGCTGGAAGTGGCCTTAGCTCAGAATGGATGTCAACCAGCTGGAAAAGGCAAAGCGTTTACAAACAGGTAAGAAAGTAATATAACGAAAAGAGAAATATTGATGCACATATTTTGTGCAGGCAGCTTCGACATGCTGCGTACCTCCAGATTGTCTGGTTAACGTGGGAGAGGCTTGGGGAGAACAACCGACGGAGTCTACCAAGCTGTGTGCTGAGCGCTGTTCGAAAGAAGTACCATGCCAAAAGTGGTTAATATTGCCACCTAGTGTTGCCAGGTGGCGCAAGCTGTCCGCGAAGACGATGAGGTTGCGATCGTGCTATCGCGGATCGGCCGCCATTACCGTCTCCTCTTGCCGACTCCAGCTGTTGAAGCGTCTCTCCGTGAGAACTCCGTGACAATTTGGTGGAGCCTGCTGGGTACGAGTATCCCATGCAAGAAACCCCTCCAGGGAGCCGTGCCGCCAGCCCTGCGCCGATTGACACCCCGGTACACCGCTTCAGCCGGAGGCTGCAGGGACTTTCACCGGAGCTTGGACCACTCGCGACAGTCATGATACCAGCCACCGGTATTCTCACGCAAGCTGCCGGTGCTACACCTGCCCACTATACCTTGCAGACCCCGCGGGTACCCAAGGCCTTCCACGGGGACCTTTTCGAAGACGTGGAGGACTGGTTCCTTCACTTCGAGCGTGTGGCTGCTTATAACCAGTGGGACGACGCCGCGAAACTAAGAAACGTCTACTTTAGCCTAGAGGATGGCGCCCGCACGTGGTTTGAGAACCGTGAGGAAGTTCTAACTTCCTGGCGAGAGTTTCGCCGTCGCCTGCTGGAGGCCTACACCAGCGCGGATCGCCGCGAAAGAGCGGAGCGGGCAATCCAGTCCCGCGTCCAGCTACCGAACGAAAGCGTACAAATGTACGTCGAGGACATGACGCGGCTCTTCAGGAGAGCTGATCCTGCCATGCCTGAAGAGAAGAAACTTCGGCACTTAATGAGAGGCGTCAAAGAGCAGCTGTTCGCAGGCCTCGTGCGCAGCCCACCATCTACAGTTGCTGCATTTCTTTCGGAAGCCACAACGATGGAGAAGGTCCTGCAACAGCGTTGCGCCAGTTACGACCGGCCCGTGCATGCTGCTGCAGTCACATCATCGTTTGCCACCATCGGACAGCATCCTGATGATTTGCGGGAACTTATTCGCACAATCGTGCGTGAGGAGCTTCACAAATTTTGTAGCCCGTCGCAGCCTGCGCTCGGTTCCATCTCCGCTCTTGTACGAGAGGAGGTGCAACAGGCGTTCCGGGGCCCTGTTCCTGCGGTCGACGTACCACCTCTGCCTGGGGACTACCACCGTCCGACGTACGCCGAAGTTGCAAGGCGTCCGGCTCCCGCTTCGCCGCCACCAATTCACGCCACGCCTCAAGTCCCGCGGCCCTCTGTGCAACCGGTGCAGTACTGCGAGGATCGTCGAGCCCCCCTCCGAAAGGCCGACGTTTGGCGTACACCTAACCGACGACCGCTCTGTTTTCACTGCGGAGAGCCAGGTCATCTTTATCGAAATTGTTATTACCGACGCATCGGCATCCAAGGCTTCCGCACCGACTCACCGAGACCCCGTCAAGGTGAACGACCCCCTGAAATTGAAGAATTCCTTGCGGACCAGCGCAATCCATCCCGAGCGCAGCGGCAGTCGCGCTCACCCTCACCGAGGCGCTCTTCCCCGACACCTCCCGGCTTCTCGCGAGCGGCACCGGGCCGATCGCCAAGTCCTCGTCGGGAAAACTGAAACCCGCGACCTTCGGGGGCGAGGTCGCTGGGGGGCGCTGTGCTGAAGACCTCCCGTCGTCGCCGCTACAATCCGACAAAAACCCGCCGACGCCATCACCAGAGTTAAAAAACCGCGTTTCTTTAGAAATACCCGTTCTTATCGATGGTCGCAGAGTAAGCGCATTAGTTGATACCGGGGCCGATTATTCGATCTTAAGTGGACAACTGGCGACCATTCTGAAAAAAGTGATTACCCCTTGGCCTGGCGCGCACCTTCGAACTGCCGGCGGTCATCTGGTTACGCCCAAGGGTATGTGCACTGCTCGCGTTCAGATCAGCAAGTCCACGTTCGTCGTCAGCTGCATCGTCCTGGGCGAGTGTTCTCGGGACCTAATCCTCGGCATCGACTTTCTGCGGGAGTATGGAGCAATTATCGATCTGCGCAACCGAATCGTCATGTTTTCCACAGAGCAAGCCGCCGAACTCGACAACTCCTGCCAACGCAGTGCCGCACTTCGCGTTTTCGCCGACAGCGTCACACTTCCGCCCCGTAGCAGTGTTTTGATTGAAGTCGCCTGTGCTGAGTTGCACGACGCTGAAGCAGTCGCCGAGGCTAATCATTCGCTCCTCCTGACTCAAGGCATCTGCGCCGCTCGAAGCTTACTAACAATTCGCGCTGGCCGGTCTGCGATCCTTGTTACAAATTTTTCTCCAGAGCACCGGCACCTTTTCTCTGGAACTGCGATCGCTACCGCTGAAGCGGTTGTGGATGTTCCGGTCTGCTTTGCGTTCGCGGCAGCGGCCCCTGACGACCAATCATCGCGCGCCACTGACGACCAATCTGTTCCGAATGTCGACATCAACTGCAACCTCCCCGAAGGAAAGCGCCTGGCCTTAGAGCACTTGCTATTGGAGTATAAACAGTGTTTCGCTTCTTCGTCGAAAGTTCGTCAAACGCCCCTAACGCAACACCGGATCATTACGTATGACGACGCTCGCCCTATCCGCCAGCAGCCTTATCGTGTTTCCGCCAAAGAACGGGAAGTAATCCAAAAGCAAGTTCAGGAGATGATTGACGACGGTGTAGTTCAACCTTCCCAAAGCCCGTGGTCTTCGCCTGTTGTCCTTGTTAAAAAGAAGGATGGAACACTTCGATTCTGCGTGGACTACCGTAAATTAAACAATGTGACTAAAAAGGACGTCTACCCGTTGCCCCGCATTGATGACTCCCTGGACAGATTACGGCGTGCTAAGTACTTTTCATCCATTGACCTGAAGAGCGGTTATTGGCAAATTGAAGTGGACGAACGGGACCGCGAAAAAACTGCCTTCGTTACACCAGATGGCCTCTATGAATTCAAAGTGCTGCCTTTTGGCTTGTGCTCTGCGCCAGCGACGTTTCAACGGATGATGGACACTGTCCTCACCGGCCTCAAGTGGCAAAGTTGTCTTGTATACCTGGACGACGTTGTCGTTTTTTCAGAAACTTTTGAACAGCATCTCGTGCGCCTGCGAACTGTCCTCAGAGCCCTCCATTCCGCTGACCTTACGCTGAAGCCCCAGAAGTGCCACTTCGGTTACACAGAGCTCAGGTTCCTCGGTCACGTTGTGAGCGCCGACGGAGTTCGACCCGACCCCGACAAGACAGCCGCCGTCGCCAATTTTCCTACTCCGACTGACAAGAAAGCTGTCCAGCGTTTTCTAGGTCTCTGTGCATATTACCGACGGTTTATTGCGGACTTCGCAAAGATTGCAGAGCCGTTGACGCGCCTCACCAGGAGCAACACCTCCTTCGTTTGGACAATAGACCAAGAGACGGCTTTCTCTTCGCTCCGCCAACGCCTTCAGACATCTCCCGTTCTTGCACACTTCGACGAAGAGGCCGACACCGAGATCCACACCGACGCCAGCAATATCGGTCTTGGAGCTGTCCTTGTCCAACACCAAGAGGGCATTGAGAGAGTTATAGCCTATGCTAGCCGTACTCTCTCCCGCGCCGAACGCAATTACTCTACGTCAGAGAAGGAATGCCTTGCTGTCGTATGGGCCACCATGAAATTTCGCCCTTACCTTTACGGCCGCGCATTCAAAGTCGTAACCGACCACCACTGCCTATGCTGGCTGGCTAATTTGCGAGACCCGTCTGGACGATTGGCCCGCTGGAGTTTACGGCTCCAAGAATTCGACATTACCATCGTATATAAGTCGGGCCGTAAACACGAAGACGCCGACACGCTGTCGCGTGCACCACTCGACTCTTCCGGTCCCGAAATCGACGACGACAGCGGTTTCCTCGGTATACTTAATGCATCGGACATAATAGCCCGGCAGCGGGCTGACACGGACCTCCGACCGCTGATTGACAACCTTGAAGGTCACGCCATGCCTCTACCACGACACTTCGCTCGACGTCTCGGCTCTTTCTGTTTGCGCGAAGGTATCTTATACAAGAAGAACTCGAGAGGCCAAGAAAGAGCTTACCTTCTGGTACTTCCGGCCGATCTTCGCGCCGACATTTTATTGGCATGCCACGACGAGCCCACTTCAGGCCATCTGGGTTTTTCCCGGACGCTCGCCAGGATACGCAACATGTACTACTGGCCCGGACTCTCGGACGATGTCCAAAGGTACGTAAAAAGCTGCCGTGAATGCCAGCGCCGGAAGACGCCACCGCTTAAGCCGGCGGGTTTTCTCAAGCCCGTTACTACACCCCGCTCTCCGTTCGATCAAATAGGAATGGACCTTCTCGGTCCTTTTCCGTTGTCACTCTCAGGAAACAAGTGGATCATAGTCGCTACTGACTATTTGACTCGCTACGCCGAGACCAAGGCGATACCCTGTGCCACAGCTTCAGAGGTCGCCGACTTTTTCATGCAAAACATCGTCTTGCGGCACGGAGCCCCTTCGTGCGTTATTACCGACAGATTCACAGCGTTTACAGCGCAGCTAATCGACCATATATTTACGTTGAGCTGCACTAGCCATCGCAAGACCACAGCTTATCATCCGCAGAGCAATGGGCTAACCGAACGCTTAAACAAGACCATTGCGGACATGCTGTCAATGTACGTAGACGTTCAGCACAAAACTTGGGATGAGGTGCTACCGTACGTCACATTTGCGTACAACACGGCCCTCCAGGAGACTACACGCTTTACTCCCTTTCGTCTTGTATATGGACGTGAAGTCCAGAGCATGCTTGACGCGATGCTACCATGCCTCGATGACGACCAACTCGCACCCGACGTTCATGAAATTGCCCAACGCGCTGAAGAAGCCCGTCAGCTTGCCCGCGTACACATCGGCCAGCAGCAGGGCACTGATGCGCGCCGTTACAACCTTCGACACCGACAGGTCGACTACAATCCCGGTGAACAAGTTTGGGTGTGGACACCTGTCCGCCGCCAGGGCTTGTCCGAGAAACTACTCTGCCGGTACTTTGGCCCCTATAAAGTGCTACGGCGTATCAGTGATGTTACCTATGAAGTGGTTCCCGACGGTGCCGCGCAACCGAGACGTCGACAGCCCAACAGCTCTGACATTGTGCACGTTGTGCGGCTTAAGCCGTACTATGCCCGATAACGGCTTAGCGGCCCTCCGTTGTGACTCTGTGTGTGCTCCGTTTTCCTCGCGTTCTTCTCTGTTTCCCTTCTGAACCTTAGCGCGCCTACGCTGCTGGCGGCCCCACTGCGATGCCCTTCTTTTTCGGAGGGGGGAATAATGCCACCTAGTGTTGCCAGGTGGCGCAAGCTGTCCGCGAAGACGATGAGGTTGCGATCGTGCTATCGCGGATCGGCCGCCATTACCGTCTCCTCTTGCCGACTCCAGCTGTTGAAGCGTCTCTCCGTGAGAACTCCGTGACAATATACAGGCTTGGAGCATTACACGAAACGCCCGAACGAGAGACAGTAAACCGTACTGGCAGAAGATTACATTGACCTGTGGTTCCGTAAAGCGCGGGCCGCAGCGAAGCAAGCGCAGCCGGACGGTCGGCCGACTCTCCGTGAATGGCGTCACTTCCGCCAGTTCTCCCTCTCTGCCGTCCCCCCACCCGGCGCTTCCGGAAGCGACGAGGGCGTGCCGGCGGATGGTTTTTAAGAAGCGATTGCAGCTCTGTTCGCGGATAGAATCGGGAAAAAATTTACACACATGATTTTCAAGGTCCTTTCTTCCCAACCACAGCGTTACATGCGATTTGAAAACCGTTTCAGCTTCCCTTTAAGGGTATGATGCGATAGCGCAGTTGATTAGAATTTGCATTCTGAGCAGTTCGATACCTTTGAACGCATTTTTCGTTTCTTTTCAGTTGTTCAAATTAATAAATATATGAAGTGCACGCTCTAAACTTTGCTTATTTAGCATAATCGACAATTGGCTTTTTATTTTGAACATTTTGGCATATTCGAACCCTCTTTTTCTAATTTTTCATTTCTTTAATTAGTAATTTGATCAAATAATTACAATTATTTCATTAACTCGTCATCGCCTATCACACACCATTCAACCATCAATCACTAGAACCACAATTTACCATGATACAATTTTTTTACGCAGCCCCCGATTTTAGGTCACCGGTTCGAATGCCTGCCGTGACTTAGGCTCTAACTTAACTAGCAAGTTTATCCTGCTCGAAACGCTTAATTGTATGACATCATCCGGAACATTCTGCGGCAAACAGTTGGCGTGATACAATTTTTTTTTTTTTACTCAGCTCCCGATTATTTCCGACGCGGGGTGCCGACTATACGCCGACGGCTTTTTGACCGAACGAACTCTATACGCCCGCGCGCAGCCAATGCGCATGCGCAATTCGCCCTGACGGCGCCACGTAGGCAGCTGAGCGCGTGTCTGCAGCATCGGGACCAATCAGCACGTGCTCACTGGCGGTGGGCGGGCTCCCGGTACTCCTGTGGCGGCAACTGTAACACGGTATGCTAAAGGTGTCTACTATCGCCACTCGCCTGACCTGCATGCGTCACCTCCGTGCTAAGCCGCGAGGACGACGAAGCGGACACAGTCGCCAGAGGAGCGCTCGGGCTGGGCTAGGTTTTTGAGATTAAACTCGGCCGATCTGAGATACCCTTCTAGGTCTGCGGCTTCTCTCCTTCTGGTCCGTGACATTTGGTGGAGGTCGCTTAGGTATAATCGGCCAATGCTCCATATTCCCTCGGACAGCCGTTATAGAAGTCCGGTGCGGTAACCCCTTGAGAACACTCCCCTTAATCCTGGCAGCCTGCGGCTCCGCGGATTGTGCTTGGAATTTCGACTCCTCCCACCCGGGAAGAACACCCATGCCTGCGCCCACGCTAGCAACAACAGACGGTGTCCCTTCGCTCCCCGCCTCCAACACTACCCTAAAGAATTCCCGGACTCCAAACACTCTTCGTGGCGACTTCTTGGAGGATACCCAATACTGGCTGGGTCACTTAAAACAAGTTTCAACGGCTGGAAGGAAACTGCAAAGATCTGAAACGTCTATTTAGGCTTGGACGACGGCGCCCGCACCTGGTATGAGAATCGCGAGGCGATACTTCCGATGTGGCAGGACTCTTCGCCAGCTTTTGAATACTTTCACTAGATGCGACTGCCGTGAACAGGCCGAGAGTGTGTTGAACTTCCCAATCCAGCTGCCAAATGAGAACCTGCGATGTCCGTGGAAGATGCGAGGCGCCTCGGCAAACGCACGGGCGCAACCCTGCCTAATGAAAAAAATCCGCGACAGCTTACGCGCGGTGTGAAAGAGCAGGTGTTCTGTGGCCTCGTACGGAGTCCGCCTAAGACCACCGCTGAATTCCTCTCCGAGGCTGTGGTCATGGAGCGGGCGCTGCAGCACCGCTACACCAGTGCGACTGGCAGTTCAACCCTGTTTCCTAGCTGTACCTTCTGGATACTGCCTCCGGGGCCGCTACGTGCTCCCTTCGTGACCTCGTCCGTTTTGTGGTCCGCGAGGTACTGCAGAAACTTCGTGGGGCTTATCAATTGGATTCCCTCATCAGTTTCGTTCGAGAGGGAGTTCAGCACGCGCTGTGGCCCCCGTCGTATTACCAGCTCATTGCCCGCCTGCGGCGTATGCGGACTTGGCACGCCGTCCTACGCCACTCGATAGCTGGCGCGCACCAGATCGATATCCTTTCTGCTCCCACTGCGGCGAGGATGATCACACCTACCGACAGTGCCCATATCGGCACCTGGGACTGCAGGGTTTTTCTACTGACAGCCCCTGCCCACGGCTCGGCGAACGACCTCAGGAGATCGCGGAATACGTCATCCGCTGAAGTAGTCCACCACCTACTCCGCGCCGACAGTCACGGTTGCCTTCACTACACCGCCCCTTGCCTTCTGAGATCGGTTATGCCCCTGGAGCACAACATCGGTCCTCGAGCCAGCATCGGGAAAAGAAGACCAGGCTACCTTTGGAGGCCAGGCCGCCGAGCGCCGTATGACCGAAAAGCTGCAATCGACGTACTGATCGATCCATCCTAAAACAACGTCGTCGTCGACAGCCTCGGGTAAGGACATGCTCTTAGACGTATACTCATGCTCGTCGACTCCAAGGAGGTTGGCGCATTAGTCAATACTAGTGCGGAGTGCTCTAACCTTAGCGGTAGGATTGAGATGACGCTGAAGAAAGTTACGACGCCGTGGGAAGGGGTGCAGGTACGTGCGGCTGGAGGCCATGTTTTTACAACACTCTCTATGTGCACAGACGTGCGTGGTTGCACGTTCGTGGGAACGTTCCTCGTTCTGCGTGAATGCACTCGGGACGTGATCCTTGGCATTTACTTTCTTCGCGAACCCGGCCGGCGCCTCGATATAGACCTCCAGCATCGTCTTGTCACGTTTTAAACCGAACTGGCGGCCGTAAAACCCGCCGAGGAGCATTTCAGAGACGCACTGCGTATTCCTGACGATACTGTTACAGTGCCACCACAAGCGGGTATCCTGGCTAGGGTCACCTGCGACGAGACACATCGGGGACGACGTGTTGTGGAGCCGAATATCTCTCTTTTGCTTACCGTTGGTGTTAGCGTAACGAGAAGGCTTGCCTTGCTCTATGGCTATGATACAGAAGTGCTGGTCACCATTTTTAGCAATGAATATCGCCATTTGTGTCGGAGCACAGCCATAAGTCACGTCGGCCTTGTTCAAGATGTGGCTGAGGGTTTACATGCCAAGAAACCGCGCGTGATGGAGTTCAACACTAGACAGTAAATGTCCACGTAAACGCAGCCCTCCCGCCGACAGAAAAGCGGCAATTACATGGACTGTTAATTGGTCTAGTTTAAAGACATTTTTACCTCGTCATCTAAGGTGCGGCAGCCGCCAATCACTAAATACCTAATAATCGCACATCATGGCGCACGCCCAGTACATCAGCAGCATTATCGTGTCCCCTATAGAGAACTAGAGGCTATATCCAAGCACAATTCAAACACATGCTCAGTGATGTCATAATCCAACCATCGAATAGTTCGTGGTCGTCACCAGTCGTTCTCGTCTAAAAGAAGGATGGAACGCTGCGGTTTTATGTCGACCACAGGAAGTTTAAGAGCGTGACAAAAAAAAAACGATATTTATCAGCTGCCGCGTATAGATGACTCCCTCGACAGACTTCGCAGAGCCAAGCACTTTTCATCGGCCGACCTACAAAGTGGACATCGGTGGATAGAAGCTGACGAGAGAGACAGAGAAAAAATGGTCTTTGTAACTTCAGACAGACTCTCTGAATTTCTCAGGCTCTTTTGTGCACCGGCGACGCTCCAGAGCATGATGGATACCGTGCTCACTGGCCTCAATGGCAAACATGTCTCGTATGTCTGGGACGATCTAACTATATTTTTCAAAAATGTTTGCGGAATACCTCCAGGGACTAGAAGGTTTCTAAACTAGAACCCGTCCGGTCAGGTAGTCTTTCCATCCACTCGCGAAAATGCCATTTTGGTTTTACTGAGCTTAAGTTTCTCGGCACGTCTTAACGCCGAGGGAATTTGGTCTGGCCCGGAGAAAACTGCTGCATTTGCGTACTTTCTGGCTCCCAATGATAAAAAAGTGGCGGGCAGACTTCTGCACCTCTGTTCGTACTAACGGCGTTTCATCAAAAACTTTGACAATCTGGCCAGTCCTTTGACACGTTGGACGCGAGATGACGACCAATTTTCGTGGGGCATTGAACAGCAAACCGCTTTTAAAAACATATGATGTCATCTGCAGAGGCCGCCGGCATTGGCACATTTGGACGGTGATGCCGACAGCCGGAATTCATATAAGGACTCGAGCAATGTCGGCCTTGAAGCGGTCCTTGTTCAGCACCCGAACGGTGTCGAAAAAGGCATCGCCTATGCGAGTCGAGCGCTTTCACGCACTGAATGTAACATTTCACACCGGAAAGGAATGCTTGACAGTAGCATGGGCTATGAATAAATTTCGCCCCTACGTGTACGGCAGACCGTTTTCGGTGATAACTGATCACTCGTGTTGGATCACCAACCCAAAGGACCGACGTGGATGGCTAGCACGTTGGGCCTTACTTCTGCAAGAATTCGACGACTTCGTCATCGTTTATAAGTTGAGGTGGGCAACCTCATGAGGTCGACCTTAACCTCAAAATGACCTCAACCTCACGTCGTGAGTTGAGGTTGAGGTGAGGTCGGCGACAGCTCGAAATTTTGTGTGGTCAAAAAATCAGACCTCAACCTCACGCGTGAGTTTGATGCTGAGTGAGGTCGTCATTCAGTGAGGTCGAAATTTTGAGGTCGAGGCTTTTTGCAGTTGCCGCGGCTTACTCTGACGAGTGCCGCTTCCGAAGCGGAGTTGGAGCGCACCGCCGCAATGATCATGCAATGACGCTTCGTGTTCGGTTTCCCTTATTTGGGCCACCAGATGCCGCAGTCCGCTCTTAGCTTTTGGTGCTGTGCCGTAATGTCCGTTCAGCCCGAGCCTACAGGAGGACGCATCACTCTTGTCTTACTGGAAAGAGTGCTGCTGTCACGGCCTGCCAATCTCCCTCCCCCTTCCCCCATTGGCGTAGCAGCCGTAGCTGCCTGCCGGTCGGCTCGAACTCTCGGGAGCGCGCAAAGCACCTAACTCACGTTGACCCGCGGTAGCTTTGTTTGATTCCACAAGCAAATAAGTTCAGTACAACAAGCACGCAATAAATTCGTCGCAGCGAGGATGGCCCCAAGCAAGACTGCTTCGTGTTCATGCTCGTTGCGGGCGCTGACGTCATGGCTCTTGCCTTTCAGTCGAATAAAGGGGATCCTGCTATACATTACAAGCTGACTTAACAGAAACTGGAGTAGTCGGCACAAGCGAGATAGTGTGATTCAAGTGGTTCCTAACAAGGATACCTGCTTATTTGATTAAAAAAGCACGAAGCCAGAAAAACCTGTATAACACCGTCGAAGCTTCTGATCAGTGTCTTCCCCTTTCGAATCTCATGCTACTTCTGTATATTCCCGTTTCGTAATGGTATCTGATTCCTTTTACTTTCTTTTTAATGAAGATGTGTGAATAGAACTGGTTACGTGCTGACGCTGTGCTGCTGAGTCCCTGTTTCATACCTTCTAATATGACGTTTAATGGGGCACTGTTGTTCGCTTGTTTTAGGGTTCGATATGTTTGTAAGTTTGTAGCCATCCCCTTTGTTGTTTTTTTCTCGTATGGGATCAGTTAGGTTGGCGGCGTGCCTTGCAGACGACCAGGCACTACCCACACCGTTATCTTTCCCTTAACTATTTTGCAGAGACCCACCGTTCACCTTAAACGGCTTCGCGGAATGCTCGCGCGCTGCTCGCGGGTAAAAAAAAATGTCGAGGATGCCGGTGTACCATTGATTAGCTCAGTTTTGAAGGAAAACAAGTGATTCACTCAAAACAGCTTGTCTCAAACTGGCTGACGAAATCATGCCCAGAATTCTGTTCACGCGTGTGAGTATTTAGGCGTTTTTTTTTTTTTGTCCAGTTGGGGGGTGGGGGTGGGGTCTCGGAAAAAGATTGCGCTACGGCGAAGTTTGAGCGGAGAGACGTGGTGCTGTTGACAGAGAGTGGTTCACGCTGCCCATTCTAGGCCAGTTGATTGGCCCGTGTGACTTCAATAGTTGGCACAGTGTTCGAAGACGTAATCTTGCCGGCTCTCGCAAAGTGCCACAGGATCACCGAGTCACCGGAGTATTCTCAGGATTTCTAAAACATCACCATCGCCACCTACAGGGAAGTGGCGGAAACGGAGGAGGGTCTTGACCTTCCAAGAGCATCAACATCATCATACTTAATTGTTAGCTGCAGGTATTCCTGTTTTCCCGCAAAGTTATTGTCTTCGGTTGCTGGGTAATGTAGAATACTTAATCAATATTCTGGCAACATTTAATTTGGTAGCGGTATACCAGTTTTCCCTCGGCTCCTAAATATGCACTATTATCATCATCGTCATCACCGCCATCATCTCGAGGATCAACGGCACGTGTTGTTGCATGCCCGTCGCAGTATGTCATACATGGGAGCTGCCATGTTTACCTGCTGGGCAATCCGAATGTCATTATTGTGGACCAGGTTGTGGGCACGCTTTGTAATGCGTCATGCGCACATGTGTAGTAATGCGGTTGAAGGGGGTGGGTGGAGGCGTGGCATGACGTGACATTACATCGTTCTCATGTGGCTGGGTGTGACGGGCCATTACATCGTCGTCACGTGACTGTATGACGTCACATTACATGGTTATCACGTGACCTGGTATGACGTCACACTCATATGACATCAACAGTAATTATGATAATTAGTCAGTGCTACCTAATTATTTAATCACAATCAATTATACATGTTAATTTGTGTGTGTTAATGAGTATTAATATTGATGTGATATCATCATCTTCTCCGAGTCTCTCTCGGCTCGTGACGTCACATGGTGCCGTTTGTTGCGGACACTTTTTTGCGGATATGACCTAGAAACTGAGCCATCTAATGCTTTCGCATTAATAAATGAAGTTGCTGGCTTCTCCATGGACATAAATACAACGCGCCTCTGTTGGTGTACTGCAGTCGCAGCTTGTTAAGTGTTTTCGAGGAGAGCATACAGAGGACTGAAAAGAGCGTTTGCTGGGTGGCAAAATTTTTCATTTACGCTGAGTCCTCTCGCTATGCCGTTAATAATTGGTTTTGGGGAAAGGAAATGGCGCAGTATCTGTCTCATATATCGTTGGACACCTGAACCGCGCCGTAAGGGAAGCGATAAAGGAGGGAGTGAAAGAACAAAGAAAGAGGTGCCTGGGGATCTTTAACGTGCACTGACATCGCCCAGCACACGGGCGCCTTAGCGTTTTGCCTCCCTAAAAACGCAACCGCCGCGGTCGGGTTCAAACCCGGGAACTCCGGATCAGTAGCCGAGCGCCCTAACTACTGAGCCACCGCGGCGAGTTGGATATGCCGGATAGAGCTAGAAAAATTGAGCTAGAAATGGTGAGGTCGGCTGCTCGACCCCCAAAACAAAAAAAAAAGCGATTAAGAAGTGTTTCAGTTGAGAACAATCCTGAGAATCCTGTGATACAGGAAATCCAAAATGATGATGGTAGAAACTAGCTTCACTAAGCGGTCTGTAATTGTTTCATAGGGTGTGTACAGACATTATTGCTGTGCACGCAATAGGAGAAGCTTATAATCTGGGATCAAGCCAAGGAGAGTGGATGGCTTGCGGACAGGGGTGTCCCTTACGCGTTTTCCACCGGTACGTCCGAGGGTACTTTTTCATTAAGTTTGCTTCACTAGCTGTTTTTAAGCATATCAGTGCCAATATTCGGCAACCTGCTTCCCGTATGCTTGTTCGTGTTGGAAGCCTCTCGCACATTCACGCACGAACCGGCAAATGACAAACACAGACCTTCTACACAATCTGTCAAAAATTGGGAGGAAGGGGAGGTATTCACGATACTCGATCCGCTAGGTGGCGCCGCCCTGTTTAGCTGGCTGCCTATCGAGCTCCGCTTTCACCTGCCCCTGGCCTAATCCAGGGCTTCGCCCGCCCCTGGATTTCCTCTCCATCGTTTCCGGAAGGCTTCCGAAGCACGTGGATACCATCGGCATCACGGCCCGCTGCCGGGCTGGCCCTTCAAGCGCCTCCAAAAGTCTGAACCGGCGCGGCGCCTCGCTAACCCTAACGCGCCGCGCCTGCACCTCTGCAATGCAGCGTCTCACGAAGCCCCTGCAGCCCAGACCCACTGATGCCGCCACCGCGGGGCCTACTCCAACCGCCCACGCCACCGCGCAAAATCCTGTCGCAACCAACACTGTGAGCGACGCTGGGAGCTCCGGATCGACGGCCGCGGCGCAGCCGGCAGCGTTCGTCGTCGCCGCAGCGTCCACCGCTCGCCAACTCCACGCTCTAAGAGACGTCAACACCTTTGGGCCCATAGACGCGTCGCAGCCGCCTGCGTTCGTCGACGCCGCCGGTGCCGCCGCGCCTACACCAGCCACATTACCCGCTGACACCAAGACCTGCAGCCCGGCACCAGCGTCGCAGATTGCGCCCCAGGCTGACGATTCGTCGGCAGACATGGACTTCATGGCGTCCCCGGTAGACGACTTTCCATCCCCGGAAATCGGCTGGAGCACCATCGGTGCCAGCCGTAAGCCTGCTTCCGCCACCCGACCCCGCTCCGAGCTCATCACTGTTGGCATACAACTCCCTCCTGGTACCCTCAATCCCAAGCTGCCTCTCTACGACGTGCTCGCCGCAGTCACCTCCGCTGCACAACTTTCCTCCAAGACCAGTGCAGACATCACCCTTCAGGCCAAGCCAGCCCAAAGCCTTGTGTTTTTAAAAACTCATTCTCCTCTCACCGCCCACCTCCTACTTTCTATCACGCACCTCCACCTTCACGGTAAGCCTGTCAGCATCAAAACTTATTCCCCCCATCCTCCCATCTCATGCCTCGGCGTCATCCATAACGCCGGTGGCCACTTCACTCCTGATGAGCTCATGCATGAACTAGAATCTTTCAAAACAGATATTCTCGCTGCTCGCATGATGGGATCCACTCAATCAGTGCTCATAACGTTCGCTGGTACCGTCATCCCCCACTTTGTATATTTCAAACGCGTTGCCTTCCGGTGCCGTCCTCATAAACCTAAGCCTCCCACCTGCACCCGTTGTCTCACTCTAGGCCACCGCGCCCACCAATGCCCCCAGCACAGCGTTCCGGCAAAGTGCCGTCGCTGTGCTGCCCCTCTACCCGCTGACCCTTCCGCTCATGTGTGTGCCCAGCCCTGGTGCGTTCATTGCCAGGTGAATACCCACCCTTCCCTCGACCCCACTTGCCCCTTCCTCCTTGCTAAACAACGCGAGTGTGCTAAAGCTGCATACCTCCGACGCCTAGCTTTGCGCCGGGCCACTCAACCCACCACCCCCTCCTCCTCCTCCTCGTCCTCCTCCTCTAATCATGAATATCCATCAGCTCCGATCACGTCACCACCAGGCTCCTTCGCCGCCATAGTTAAAGGATCCTCGGTGCCAGCGTCCCTCTCTTCCACTACACCACCCTCTCCATCCTTGACTGACGCGAGCCGCTCCTTCGACCTCCGGCTAGCAATGCTCGAACGCCAGCAGCGAGAGCAGCAGCGCATTTCCCACGATCTACAACAGCAGATACATGCCTTGACTCAAACCCTCCAGACAACCACCTCCTCTCTTACCTCCCAGCTTAGCAAGCTAAATGAGCACCTTGCCACGTTCCCCACTCCCTCCTCCAGCGCCCAGGTCGCCCCTTTGGCTGACCTTGTCGAAACCACCACACAGGCACATCACACTCGCTTGGTTCAGCTGGAAACTTCGGTTCTCCAGATTCTTACCACCCTCCAAGCACAATCAAAGCAATTGGAATCTTTCACATCTATGCTCCAATCCGTCCATGAGTCACTGCCCCCGGCAAAAAAGAAGGAACGCGTACCATCGCGTTCCTCTCCACTCTCATAATGGCGTTTGGCGAGGACCTCGAAATTGTGCAGTGGAACTGCCGAAATCTTTGCCACAATAAGACCCCCCTCCACCAGTACCTACTCACCCGCCCCTCTCTGCCTCATTTTCTCCTTCTCCAGGAGACCCGGACGGCCCGCAATGTCCCAGGCTACCGCGCCTACCATGCCACTACGGCCACGCCACTTGCGTCTATTTATGTACGCAGTGACGTGCTCGTAGAGCAAATTGACATCCCCTCCACCCTCCTTAAATATTTAGTTTGTGTGGTTTATTACCACCCTTCTTCCCGCATCTCACTCGTCCTTTTGTCTTTTTACAACCCCCCTGTCACTTCCTCTTTATTCTCTGCTCTGGGCAAATTCCTTCACTCTCTTCCTTCTACCTCCCATCTCCTCTTTGGTGGTGACTTTAATGCCCCTCACACACTCTGGGGCTACCCACAAACCCTCAAACCCGGCCGCCTCCTGCATTGTCTGGCCCAGGAACGCCACCTCACCCTTCTTAATACTCCTGGCTCTCCTACTCGAGCGGGTATTGCCTCACAACGCTCCACGACACCCGACCTCACTTTCTCTCGGGGATCACTTTCCTTTTACTGGCAGGTGACAGCCGAAACTCTTCTAAGTGACCACTTTCTCATCCATATCACCACCTCTCTTTCCCACATCCCTCGCTGTCATCCGGTTATTCACACTGACTGGCATGCTTTTCGCACAAATCTCGCCTCCGACTCCTTTCAATCCTACGACGACTGGACGTCGCGCATCTCTGCAGCGCTCACGTCCAGTAGCCGTCGCGTTCGCTCTCGTTACCCAATCCAGGACCCAGATCCACACCTTATCCGTTTATGGCGTCGCCGTAAACGTCACTTTGCATGCGGCTAAGAATGTGCAAGCCCTCCACCGCGCTGTCACCACCTGCCACTCTGTAACTCACCTCCTGCGGCGCGTGGTCACTCGACGCTCAGGTCTCCACGAGGCTCACGTGTGCCGCGTTGCCCACGCGCTGGCCCTCAACAAAGTCTTGTACTTTGTACCCTACGCTTCATTCAATGAGACTCAACTGAACGCTCTCGAGACTGCCCTTGTGGGCCTCTACAAGGCAGCTCTCAACCTCCCTATCACTACCTCTACCACTAAGCTCTTTGCCACAGGCCTCTTCCATCCTCTTCGTTCTCTTCTCAGTCTCCATCGTGACTCACAACTCGCCCGGCTTTCCCTTACCCGTCAGGGTCAGTGGTTATTGACTCAAGCGGGTATCTCGCCCATTCCAATCTCCCCGTTTACCTCTCCTATTCCCACCCCCGCTCCCAATCTTCGTATCCTTCCCCTCCCGACCAACATGTCCCCCGTCCTGCACGCCGGACGTCGTCATGCGGCCGCACAGCACCATTCCCCTCTCTTTGATACCCAGGGTGTAGCTTACACGGATGCCTCCTTCGTGGCTCCTCGAGGTTCCTGCGGCTACGCCCTGTACCATCCACACCTCCCTTCTCCTGAAACCCACACCAGCGGGCCGTATCTACACCCTCCAGACGCATTGTCCCTCGAGGTCCTCGCCATTGCGCATGCCCTCCAGTCACTTGCCCTCCTTCCCTCTCTCCAAGAGTACACAGTCTATTCAGACTCACAAGCCGCTATACACCACATACACCGCTATACACCGCCGCTATAACGCACCCTGACCCCTTCTCTCCAACAGGAGGTCGAGCGAGCGGTCTCCGCACTGCAGCCTTCCATCGTTTTCCTCCGCTGGGTCCCTGGGCATTCAGGGATTGGCGGCAATGAGCTGGCCCATCAGCTCGCCCGCGACACACTTTTCCGGGCACCGTTGATCCCCTGGCCCAAGCCCTCGGAGGACGGTGGGAGGCTCACCCTTCGCCGCACCATAAAAGAGGTCTACCTTGAGCTCCGCCTCGACAAACGCCTTTACCCTCCTCCTCATCCATCACTCACGGTGCCGGAGTCTCGCCTTCTTCGGCACATTCAGATGAATGCAGTTATCACCCCGTCCCGCCTCTTCCACTATCGCTATCGATCGGACCCTTCCTGTCCCAACTGCCCCTGCATCTATGCGGACCTGGCCCATTGCCTCTTCTATTGCCCGGCTGCTCAGCAGTCGGGTTCCTTCCCCCCACCCTTTCTATCCATCACCACCTGGCTCGACTGGCTTGGCGCTGAAGGGGAAGAAGAACAGCGGCTTCTGGTCGCCCAGGCGGTCGACATGCTCGGCCTATAAATTATGGTCGAATAAAAGTCTTTACTACTACTACTACCACGATACTCTTCTTAGATTTTAGAATAATTAGCGAGTGTAAAATAACTGGTCGCTGATATACTCTCCAAAGTGACGGCTACGCAGACGCATATCAGTATATTTCGATTTCTAGCTTTCTTTTTCGCTATGCCGGATAAAGCTTTCTGTTACGGCGTTAGTAATGCTACGCGCCTGACCCGCGCTATACCTCCGCGCTGAGATGCGAGGACGACGACGAGGACACACTCACGTCAGGAGCGCTCGCGCTGGGCTCGGTTGTTGAGATTAACCTAGGCCACTCTGATGTCCCATCGTACGTCTGCGGCTGCCCTCCCTCTGGTTCGTGGCAATATAAATAACTTTTAGCTGTCACTGGATCTCCCGTTACACAGTGGTAACCGTTCGGCGAGCTTATCTTTTTGAATTCTTTTCTCCCCAAAGGTCGTCATTAGAGATGGACATGCAGGCAGTAACGTCGATGACAGAAAATGCTGCCTTTGCGCCTAATTGTCTAGTTATGTTTCAGATGCAGCTGTTCATTTTACTTTGTTTATTTAGTCTTGAAGGCCCTACGAACCATTATAAAGAATGCGCCTTCCCTGAACCGTTTTCTTCGCCACGCGAGAGCGTTTGCGTCACTCCCTGACATAGCCAGGCCTACACTGCACACTATAGTGTAGGCTGACAGAAGATAAATTCGTGAACTGCAATAGCATCAAAGAAGTTCTGAGGATACAGACATTTTCTCTTTCAGTTTTCGTTCACACAGGAGAGGAGAAATTACCGTTAAGGCTGTGAGGACAGCTATGTCTTTTAACGCAAATAAAACGACTGTCAGGGATTGCTTCTGGTGAGTATGATCACGCCACTGCTGACAAAAAATGATAGTGGCAGTACTGACGTGTATTTTGAAGTGTAAAAAAAGAGCTTATCGAGAATAATAATATAATTATGTTCTTGTGCGCACAAGCACTAAACGAAGCCTTTTTTTTGTGCTGCACTGCTTTACCCCCGAGAATCAGGTTATTTCGGATAAGAAAGGCTCCATGGAGACTGTCGTATCCCGAAACAGCCCAATTCTCTGGGGTAAAAAAAGTGCATGCGCGCTGTTGCAGAACACGCCGTACCGTTTAACTAATTGCGATTTTGGTCCTTCATTATAAATTCAAAAGGGCAGCTGCGCCTTATTAAGCAATTTTAGAACACAGTATGCAAACATATGCAAATCAGCCTTTACTTACGCTTGCATTACCTACGCTCTAGACGCAGCATATCGTTGCCGTGTTAAGATCGTGGATTTAGAGGGCCAGTCTTCCGCCTCGCACTACCACTCTGCGAATGCAGCGTTCCCGCTCGCTAACCGCAGAGGAATTCGTGCTCGAGGGAACAAAGGGAGGGACGACAAAGCGTGACACTCATATAATATTTGTTACCCCTGAAATTAATACACAGAGCGGGCTGCTACAAAACATCAACAAGGCATTCCTCGGATACCCCAGCTCAGGTGCCGCCGATTAGTGATGGCAGATGCCGGGGTGAGCAAACATCTTTTACCTTCCTTTTGTTATATATATATATATATATATATATATATATATATATATATATATATATATATATATATATATATATATATATATATATATATATATTCCTCGGAAGTAGAAGGCTACGTAAGAAGGGCTTCCGATTTACCGGCTGGGGAAGGGCCGCGACTTCGGGGCCATCGGCGGCGAACGTTTGTGCCCTTCTACGATGGCGGCCGGGTCTTTCCGTGGGGGCCTCATCCTTGCCTCCTAAGACGCAGCTGCCTCCTAGGTTGCTCTCTGGGGACCACCCGCAAGATCTATGATCGGGATTTTTCACTCACAACGCCTACAACGCCGACACCGTATTTTCTGGTGAACGGATCCTTTAACGCTGTGGCATTAAAGGTGGCCGGCCTTCTATAGCGGCCCGACGGCCCGTCGACGTCCTGCTTCCTCTTCCCCCTCACACCACCCCGCACTTGATTCTCTCATGAGCCATTAAAATAGTGCGCCTATCTGCCTTGAGCAGACAGGTAAAGAAATGATAAATGGGAAATCCGGGGCTTTAGGTGCGAAAGTATACTACTCCAGACGTACCAACTCCGAGCAAAAATCTTGTCATCTTGTCTTGTGCTCCGAACTAATCTCGGGTAAGCTCGTGTAGGCTCGGAGGAGCGTCGCGCCAGCACTAGTCAAAGGGAGGAGGGCGTCGCGCCACCTACGTCACGTAACCTTTGTGACGTCATCACGGCCTGCCCTGGCAGGGGGCGTTTAATGATTAGTGGCGAGAGATCGCTCGGGAAGAGCAACATGAGTCGCACAATCCTTACCTGTGGCTGTGGTATAGAAACAGCCTCCTGTCTGTGCAGTTGCACATCTCTTAACCGCTGCGCCATTGCGCTGCTATTAATATGATGATTCGCCGTGATCTATGAATTTTAAATGGGGAACGAAAAATTCTGCAAATATGGGCATTAACTCATTAAAACTATCGCGTCATACCCTTCAGGCGCAGCTTAAGCGATTTCCTCCAATTGAATGAACAGCTGCTTTCGCACGTCTATTTGGTTTGGTTTGGTTTGGTTTATGGGGGTTTAACGTCCCAAAGCGACTCAGGCTATGAGGGACGCCGTAGTGAAGGTCTCCGGAAATTTCAACAACCTGGGGTTCTTTAACGTGCACTGACATCGCACAGTACACGGGCCTCTAGAATTTCGCCTCCATCGAAATTCGACCGCCGCGGCCGGGATCGAACCCGCGTCTTTCGGGCCAGCAGCCGAGCGCCGTAACCACTCAGCCACCGCGGCTGCTCACGTCTATTTGGTTTAACTGCGTTAAACCCCTACCACTTTTTATTGCGTTCGTCACCTGTACTAGTTTTATAGTTCTTGCTAAAAGGCGTTCGCAGTTAAGTGTCGTTCGTGCCTGTGTCCTCATTGTCTGCAGCTTATTTTACGCTGATGCAGAAAGTTGTGTGCTGCCGAAAAATTTCATCATTGTTTGCTCTCCCGCTCAGTTTAGCAGAGTCGTTGAATTCGGTATCTAAACTGATGAAGCGCAGATGTGTACAGATCTACACAGCATGCAGCTGTCGCTGAAAGGAATTATCTGCGGCATTTGAGAATATTCCAGAGGCTAACTTGGTCCTTAAGAACGAACAAGTGCACATCTCGAAGATACGGCACCTGGACGCACAACCGATGGAAGCTTCATTTGACGACAGGTGAAAATATCTGTCACGAAGTACCAAGGGTAAAAAACAAGACAGACTATAACAACAAAGGAGTCCTCTATTATTGCACATAGAACCATGCAGGGCTAGGATGTGCTACATAATAACTTCTTTTCCTCAAAAACAACTCATTCATCTCTGACGATCATAATGACACGTTTCAGAGCCAGCACTGATTCATGCAATCAAGGAAGTTTTCATTCGTGGTTAATCACTCACTGCGTGTACACTGGAATGCGGAAGCTGTGCATAAGCACATATAGTAAAGCTACGTTTGCGGGCGCACTTGATATTAGACACCTTTAGCATAACGTGTACCTTGCTACCGTTACTGGTACCAGCACCGGAATACCGAGAGCCCGCGCGCTCCCAATGCGCATGCGCAAATCATCTTGACGGCGCCAGATGGCGCCAGGTACCCGGCAGCTGCGCTCGCACCTGCAGCATCGCGACCAATCAGTGCGTGCTCACCGGTGGAGGGCGGGCTCCCGGTAATCCGGTAACGGAAACGGTAGCATGGTACACGGTATGCTAAAGGTGTCTATTACTGAAGAGGGGAACAGGCAGCCATTTGGCCATGCGCTGCAAGCAGCCATATCATGACTGCATACCGTTTTTCAATGAGTACAATGTACTGAAACGACCCAAGGATGAGAAGGCACTAGAGATATGTGCGAGGCACGATTGAAATTTTTAGACACAAATGAGCAGCATGAATTGCTGTGTGAACAACGCGTGAAGTCGCTGGCTTCCATTCCTTGGACGCACAGGAAGGTTGCCGGATTGAATATCTTCCGGCAATAGCTTCGTGTACTTGTAACCAGATAATTATAAAAGACACACTGACAAATAGCACGGAAAGCGTTGGTGGAACCCGCACCTAGCATCTTGTACACCGGGCAAACAAAGCCATCCTGTTTTCAAATTCATGCTGCACACAGTAGCCGCAGCTGACGGTTGCTTCCCCATTCTTAACCTAATCATGCAAGCTTTCTTCATTTTCGACGACTTCGGCCGAAGTGGAAGCCAACACCGGCTTCTTTCCATGATTTCCAATGCGGCACTGAGCACTAAGTCATCACGGCTAGGAAATGGAGCACGAAAACGAACGAAAACAACCGCCACGCCCGCAGCCGGGCCGACGGAGTCCTTGCCGTGACGTCACAATGCGGCGATCGCAGCTCCGCCAGTGTTCGTTCTCGGGGCTGATAGGTCATGTCAAGGAATCGGGATTGATGCCGTTGCCACAAATCGTACCACAACAGTCATAAGATTACACTCACAAATGACAAAACCTACTGATGGTTTCGGCTCAGTGTGGCAAGTGGGAGCCTCGCACAGGAACCAGAAACGTATCTTGCCCACACTTTTTCTACAGAAGCCTGTGGACATAAGACCCTGCTTTTAGCGTGGCTAAAGCTGTGCAGAAAAATTGTAGGAACTCAGTTCACATGCTCTCTACGCTATATATACATCTATATAAACAGGGTACAAAGCGAAAAAGGAAAGAAATAGGTGAACACGAGCACGGAAAATAAATTCCAAGAACTCTTTCAAGCTTATGCGATCGCAGAACTAATGCCAAAACCAAAATATTCATTTAATGTATTCCTGTGCACCTAAAAATATCAATGATATGTCATGCGTTAAATGAGCCTACATTTGCGCATTGTACCACCTCTATCAAAACACACTGTTAAAGCTCTTTCGTTTCGACGCCTAAAGACTGACAGAAATCTATTGGTCTGAATTTTGCCTCAGCTCAATTCCTTGACGAATGCGCACATTTCCAAATCCGCCGTTATTCCTGAAAAAAAAAAATGACGCAAATTAATGGAACAAAGGAGTGCACAAGCGCAGCAAGCAACGTCACGTTGAGAGCTTCAGCGACAAAAATTGTAACATTCAACAAGTAAATAAAATATTCAGAGGCAAAAAGCCAGCTTTTTCGCTGATATAATAGCAACCTGCAGACAACCGTGCGGACCGTCTTCGAAACGTCATCTATTCCTTTCTCTTCCAGTAGACCTCAGTAAATGAGTCGAGCTATTCAAGCACACGATAAACTAAGCAAAAAAAAAAGTTTACTCACGAAAGCTACCGGCTCTTCTTACATTTTCTTTGAGTGCCCCAGGATGTCTTAAACTGATCTTTCCAATTCAGAGAACGCTGATCACCAAGACTTCTCTTTACATTTTTTACGAACACTCCTACGGCAACTTCTAGGTCACTGCTCAAACGGTGAGTGATGTCCTGACGAGAAAAAAATATCAAGTGGAGCTTTATCCCTGGCCTGTAAGTAACATGTTATGTCATAGAGGAAGTTGAAAAGATCTGTCGGAGGTATCGCTTGTCTGCAGCTTCTCATACGCGACGCTTTAATCTTTTCTCTCTTTCTCTCTTTTTATTGCCAGTCCTGTTCATATATGGGTGAAGGTTTTTCCCCAGACGGAAAGAACCGAACTACTAACGCCTGAGAGGCGTCTGTCCCTTTCTGCGAGAAACAGTCCCGATACAAGTGGGAACCATGACGCAACGACAGCACCGCCCTTGACCTACATTCTGCGTCCGCATATTCTCTTTCCCTTTCTGTCTATTTGCTGTTTTTCAAGGTGGCTCTCGCAAAAAACACGTACAGCTACTAGACTGGTTCTGGGTACTTAAATCCAGCTTTTTTCGGGCGCTTATCTTGGGTGGCAGGCTATAAAAAGGCAATGAAATCAAGCCAGACAGCGAACGTGGTCTTTGCGGTAAGAGCCACGCAACGGAGTTTGTTCGACAAACACTGCGTCTGGAGACCCACACACATGCCTCAGGGCAAGACGCAGACACCGAGAAACTTCGGGGACCGCCTGGCGCCGCAGTGTCTGTACTTGAGTTGCAAGTCTGCTTTGGTGTTTGCTCGTAGAATATGCCTGCCGGTATTTGCGCGGGAAAACCCAGAAAAGGCGCCTGGTTTGTTCACGCTGCCGAGGAGCCGTCACGCAATCACCCCCCCCCCCCACCCCCCTGTCTTGGTCGAAGCGTACTGCGAGTGCTTGGACAACATCCGTGCTGTGTTCGAGAGGCCTCTAAAGTCGGTCCTTTACTTGGGCTAAAGCAGGTGGACTTATGCAGACCCAAAGAAATGCGCCCAAAGCTTTTCTCTTCGTCGGAGCTAGGTAAAATCGGTCTATGTACGGTCCCTTCCAACTCATAGCCTTGAGCACCGACCCTTTACAGTTTTTTTTTTTTCTGGAAAAAGGCAGGACACAATTTGCCCAAGGTGCTGTGATATGAGATTTTAATGTAGTTGATTGCCAAAGCAGCAGGTATTCAAACGTAATTTATTCTCACTTCTCTGCGACTGGTTTGTTTTCTTTTTAATCATTTCGCTCTCAACTGCAACATTAGCGTTTACCGTGATACCGGCGCAGAAACTAACATGCGAAGACTGCCGGCAACTGCAGCGCAAACGTCTGGGTTCTCAAGCACTTCGTTTGCCGTCGAATGACGTTACAACATTATGAATCTAATCACATGAATTAAGCCAAGCACAAATGAGTTAATGAATATACCAGTTTAATGCTGTTGTAGTACATCATTAAATTGACATATTCATTAATACCTTTGTGTTTTCCATGTTTTCCAACTTTAAGCCTTATTTTCTTTCAGTCTTAAACAGGAGTCATGTTCATGAAATACTGAGGCTTCTGTTCAGAGTGCGGAGTTCTGTTCGGAGTAAAGTTATTACTTATATAATGGCACTCGATTCTTCTTTTCCTCTTTAACATGCCTTACCAACAGGCCCACCATTCTGCCCTGCTTCGCTTCGAAGAGGGCATATAAAGAAAAGAGGGTTATATTTTCTTGGCGACAAACAGAAACCGGGCCCTTTAGGGTAGCAATAACAAGCTTCGGTGGCAAATTTGGACTCATTTCTAACGAGTGACATCCAGTAATAACGCGGCACGCAGTACTCTGCAAAAATAAATTCGACAACATACGATGAGAGCAGCATTCAACACGGAATAAGTTTGATAAATTTATTCGTGTTTGTTTTAGCACCGAATGTGTATTCTCTGTAGCAAAGTCATATACAACTGGTGCGAGTGAAATATAATGAAGGGTCAGAATAAAATAAGCAATACATCTTCAGAATTTTTTTTACAATCAACGTAGGTTCTATAGGGGAAAGAAGAATGCCCTACGTTATTTGCCAGCACTGATACTTTTCTAATGTCATTTCGCCCCGTTTTTCTCAGATGGCCCTTTCCCAGTCTTTATTGACATCACTTGCAAATGACGTTATTTTTTCGTGTAGCAGAGCTCATCAGTATTGGAAAAAGCGATTAGATGGACATGAGATTATGTTTGTCGTGTAACAGGGCTATAAGTAGTTCGTATCAGTATTTCATAGCTTTTGCGTGATTCGTTTTGAAGACCGTAAAAAACTTGCTTGGGGCGGCGCTGCTTACAATAATCACTGCCGCCAGCATGATAGTAAGAAGCGCGATAAATTTGCAGCTGTGCCCCTAACCTTGCGGAATCAAAAATTCATGGAGTTATCAAGAGCAGTTGATTGGTCACCCATCGTCGAATTCTGCAAAGAGCAAATCACGACAGAGTGAAGAGAATACCATGCTTCGATTGACTTGAGACTGGCATGATTTTAACTTATGTTACGAGCTCAAGTTCAAACCCTAAGTGAAGAAATTAAGCCTGCGCCCTCCACACTGGAGTGCCCTTATGTCAATGCCTTTCTTCTGGACGCAAAATTAAATGGCACATAATCGACTTGTTTTTGATGGTTTTAATCTAAATGACGGAACAACACAGCACAGTACCCCACAGATAAGCAGCGTGCCTAGCAGCTCTAATCCTTCCTTTTCTCTATAAGCTTTTTTTATTTGGAGTGGGCGTTTGGGCACGTTTTTTTTTTTTTAAGGCTGCTATTCTTTCTGTCCGTGATCCTAGTCGTCCTCATACCAAAAGAGAGTAAGAAACTTCCCTAGGATATACATATTCTCTTCTCGAAATTTGATGCGGTGTGGTCTCTGAGCAATCGAAAATTCATTCTTTTAAGTACGCCTTCTCTTGGCAGTACAAGCACTTCGAGACAGTTGCGCAACACAGCAAAGTCTAGTCGACTTCCGCAATACAGAGAAGGGAAAGATTATTGTTTTCTCAGCTGATATCAGTCACCTCTCTTGAGAAACATACGCCTGCGTTCAGGGTTTGATTTGGAACTCGTTTATTACTGTGTGCACGAAAACCTAGTCCGGCTGCATTTGTATTTCTTAATGCGAAAGCATTACAGGTATATGGCTCATGAGGCGGAAAATGAGAAGTTGTCCACCCCGGACGGTTCGAAAACCCACGTGACCGTATGACGCCATCGACAGTGCCTGCATCATCAGAAAGGAAAGAGAAATAATATTTATTAAATAAAATTTCTCCCGAAGTGGGTTTCGAACCCTAGCAGCGATGAACAGATCAGCTTCGCTTGTCACTTTATTAGAGCACTGCGCCATCACTGCTTATTTTTCAACTTCGTATTTATTACAGTGATGCACTCTTCGATGCACGTGAACTATTCCGAAACCACGAGGAAAACAGTGGCAAAGGAACACGACGCATAATACGACACACCTAAACAAGCCAGCACTAGAAAAAGTGCAATTACCAGCACAGCACTTATAGTGAGTGCCACTCCGGTTTGAACTCGGTCATGGCATACACTTCCGTTAGAAGAACAATCATTCTGCTTAACAGATTCACAATGTCAGTCCATCATGCATGTTTTGCGTATGCTTGTAGTCCAAGTTAGAAAGAACATGTGTAAGCGTCCATCAGCAAAAGGAAGTGCAGTGAGATGCCGCACAGAGTGCAGTATAAAATTAAGTCTTTTCTTCAATGCCCATTGCAAGTTATCCTAGAAGAGTATTGCATCTTTGCGACTGGTGAAACAATGTTCAATCATTTCTGGAGCAACACGAAAGCTGCAATTTACCGTTGACACAAAAATGCTCTTTTTATCTGACCATGTTTAAGCGAGCAATATTTCGCTATGTAAATTATAGATTAATATCCTTGTACAAGGCAAGACGGGCATGTTACGTGTACCATTCAGTACGTCGCTGCGCCATCACCGCAGCACAACACCATGCGCGCTAAATTATTGTTGTTGTTGTTGTTACCCTCATACAATGGCACATGCCCGCATAGGGGGAGCGCTGGTTTGTGTATTGTTGTCTTCATCAACTTCCATTCTAGCGGCACAAACAGAAGAGCTTCGCTGGTCACTTCATTAGAGCCCTACGCCATCACCACAGCCGAACTCCCACGTGCATGCTTTCACATTCACAGCACGTAAGTAGACTTAAGGTCCCGCCGTGGTATTATTCATTTTAGTTTCTTCCCCAGCATTGCTTCCTCCTCGAATTTCTGTATGTACAGTTTTAGCGCGTGCATGCCACGGCGCGATGAATTGGCCTTCCCGGCTCTGATCTTACACCACTGAGCAGTTTCCGCTCTCCAGAAGACCAAGACAGGCCCCGCATCGGTGACGTTGATCTTTCCGCGCCATTGCACATGACTTCTGCCGTGCATAAGACTATCCTAGACTGGCTAGCGGGTACATTGCCCGGGCTCGTAAACTGCCCTCTATGTGGGCCATCAGGCCTACTCAGTAGAACAGAAATCTTACGTTTCTCAGAGTACACTGCGAACTTGATTTCCTGCAGTCGCCCCTAGTTGTGTCCTGGAGCCGTCTGGAGTGTTCGAAACTGGTTCTAAAGCTCACAGCTAAGCAAGAGAAGCCAGTGCAATTCGGGACGCGCCCGTATCAGCGCCATATCACGGTCTAAATCAAAGCTCGACATTTCGAAAGCACTGCTAATGCTAATACAAACAATCACTGGTTTTCAGCAAACCATCCTGTAATATAAACGGCTCAATTTACCTCCACGCCCTTGTGCCAAAGCTTGTGCCAAAGCTCACTCTGTTCCTAATTATACCTGAATGCAGCGCGACGGTGACGACATGACAAATAAAAAGACGTTTTCAATGAAATTGTGATGGTAAGAAATGTACAGTGCCAAAAGCAGAGACTCAAGAGAGTAAGGAAAGGTGAATCTACTAACCCCAATAGATTTTGTTTGTCTACACTGTATTGAGAAAAGGAGAAACGCTATCCACAAGCGTGGAGGGTTGAGGCAACAACAACTTCGTCATCATCTACAGCACAGGACCGAAAAAATCACAAATCGAAGCTGTGCATGACCGCTCACCTGACCTCCTGGATGAAGGCTGTTGAGAACGCCATCCAAGGATTCTGCGCTTCCACAGCAAGAGGGTGTCTATAAGGCTAAGCTTCACAGTACTACGCTGTTATTTCCGCAATATACCGAAGGCATTATCAATAGCCTTGTACAACCTCAGAGAACAGCACGAAAGAAGAGGAGGTGTGCCCCATCATTGCGGTTTTACTTTGAGGTTTCGTCAACCGAGCAGGTGAGTCGCCTGTTCCGGGAGGGTTCACGACAGATGGGCTGCTATTCTTCCATGACATTAGAAGTCACTACAAGTTCAGCCGGAGGGTTTTCCCACCGCCGGATAAGAAACTCGTCAAGGAGCAGGAGTGTGTTTGGAGCAGACCCTAGACTAGATCTTTCCTAATTCCTTATCTTAGCAAAATATATCTGCAAGAGGTGAAGCCGGAGCGTAAATGTGTAGGGAACCGGCGACATAAGATCATATCCTGTGGGAATGCAAGAAAGAGCCGTTCCTTGTTACTCTACTGCAATGTCCTCCTCTTGAGCAGTGGTAGGCCGTGTTGGCCAGCTCAGACCCGGCCGTCTAGGCCCGGGCCATGGTGTGAGCCGCCGAAGTCGCCGTCAGTCGAGGACTAATGATGGCCATCTAGCACGGAACCGTCTACCCGAGCTTTTGACGAAATAAAGTTTTCCCACTCCACTCCACTGTATAACAATGCCTTGGACATAACCAGTGCCCAAGAACTGGAAAAATTACTGATTCTTTGCAGCTTCGTTTAAAATGACTATACCTAAAGCTAAGGAGGACTACAATGCAAAATTTAAACAACCATTTGTCTAGCCCAGTAAACTGAAGCTTCGCACAAATATTTGGAACGCGCTAACTCTTTGCTTCCACTCCCGTAACCTAGTCTATAGTTCTACCCCCCCCCCCCCCGCCAACAATTAATAGATAATCTGAATTGCATATCTCAGGGGCTCGCCGCGCGTTTTCGTTTACGCAGTGCGGTTTCTTCGATTTTTCCTCATCTGCGTGCAGTCTTCACTGAAGTCGCTTCATCTGTTAGTCTATAGCTAGTGGTCTGCAGTCTGCCCTCCCTGGCATTGACGGCGCCGCAGTTGGTATGTTGAAGGTATTAGCTCATGACTTCTACACATTTTGAACTGGACTTAGGAAATAGCCTGAATTCCACTAGATTGCAAACAAGAGAAATTAATTTTATTACTAAAAGACCTGATGAAGATATTTGATTTGGACAATATTCGGCACATTTCTCTCACTTCAAATTCGATCAAACTTGTGGGACGGCTGGTACACAGCCGCCTCACGAATCATGTATTGACTCTACGCGCCCTCAGTGAGGCTCCGATTGGTTTTCTCCGTGGGTGTTCGATTTGGTCCGCACACATAAACACCGAGAGCCGAATTAACGTTGCAATGAAGCAGAAGGAGGACTCAGCTCCAGTTACAGTGGATATTTCAAAGGCGTACCACAGTGTTAGCACAATATTTTGCTGCATAAACTAGCTGACCTCAAACCTCCTCTCTGCGTCTTTTTTTGGATTGAGAGTTCTTAAACGATAGGCATTTTTTCCTACTGATAATCATTACAATTTTGTCGCATGCGCTCAGTCGAGGGGCGTGCCTCAATTTTCAGTGTTATCCACATTACTGTTTGATATACTCATGCGAAATATTCCTGTCCACCTGGGTGTCAAGGTCTACGTGCACGCCGACGAAACCGATTCTTCGCTTCTGCGATGGGCGTTCACACTTTGTATAAGATGTTGCAAGCGTGCCTCAACGCCCTGGAAATCAGACTGGGCAGTCTAAGGTTAGCTTTAAACGTCAATATGAATGTTCTCCTTTTCCCTCCCGCATCCCCTATTTACATCTCCTTAGTACATCGCTCTACTCCAATCCCACAGGTTTATTTGGTAAAATTCCTTAGTATTATCTACGATCTCCAGTTAGACTGGCGACTAAAAATTAAAAATATATGCGCTTAAAAGTGAACACGCTCTTGGCAGGTTGATGCGAACCAACCACTAAAAAATTCAGTATGCGTCTTGCCACTTTATTCTTTAGTTATAAATGTTATGTAAGGCCGCTACTTCAATTTGGTTGCGTTCTTTTTTCTGGTTGTCCAAGGTACAAGCTCCAATCCTTGGTTCTTTAGGAGAGGCGCGCTCTGCGCGTTTGCCTTGCACTACCAAAAGCAATGGCAGATGCTGTGGTACTCTTGGAAGCGCCGATACCTGATTTAAACTCACGGTTTAAGCTTCTAACTCTGCGAACTTTTCTAAGACATTTAGAGCCTATTCCAGGATTAGCTAGCACGATATTTACGACAAACATGGCTCTGTTTTCCGGCTTTATTTGATCTAGGTATATCTTCTCACAGACTGTGTTCACAAATTCACTGCTGTCGAAAATTTGTTATATTCTGTTCTGATGCACTTCACACTGACTACACCCATTTTAGGAATCCAAAGCATTTGCCTGCAAATGTGTTAAACGGGCTTATAGACAAGTATTATATAGGATAAAAACGAAAAGGCAGCTATAGGCATTTATTCCAGGCATTTGATGGCAGTTATTGTTTTCGGGCCCCTGATTTTACGCCTGTAGTCGTTGCCGAATTGCTAGCGATTCAGATGGCCTTACAAAAGATATCCTGTAATGTAAATCAGGCCACAATTCTTGCTGATAACCTTCCTGTCCTGACTGCGCTCGCCGCCTCGAGAGACGCTCTTTTGAGCCGTTCCCTAAGGTTTTTCATTCCACGACATATTAAACCAGTTTTCACTGGGGCCCCGGTCATTGCGGCATTGATGCTAATGTGATGGCTGAATTTTTAGCAAAGTCTGCCTTTTCCGGACCTGTATTGTCATTAATTCCAAACACTGCATTTGACAATGCCCCGGTTTTAAAGGTTCCTGCAAATGCAGTTCCTGGGTCATGAGCCTCTCCTTGCTACAGCGGATTTTCATCATTTTGCATTCCCTAGGAGTGTCCGCTTATACAGTTCAAGGCAATGCGAGGTGTCTACCTGTATGTCGCGCTTGCGCTGCAGAATACCACGACTGAATCTTGATTTGTGCCGATCGGGCTTCTCTCGGTCGATCATTTGTGAATCATGTGGCGAAATTTAATTGCCTTATCACTTTCTCCTCTCTTGCCGGCGCTTTGTTTATTTGCCAAGGATTTATCTGGAGACTCCTCTCGTTCGATTACGGCTTCCACTTTCTATTCCGGTTCTTCTCTCATTTGGAGCAAGCGCCAAGGGATACGTCCTAACACCAGTGTGTGATTATCCTCATAATTACATCATTGCGTCAGGGAGGTTCCTTCGTTATAATTTTCACTTTTTTTCCTTTAACAGAAAATTTCTCCCGCGTCAATTTTAAATGCGTCCATGTGCTCCTAGTGTTTGAATGTGCGAGGCACCCTGGCCAATTTCTCCCTGTGGGCATGTGCCATTCCACCAGAGGCCAACAACAACAGTGGCTAGTGGACATTTTATAAGGCATAAAGAGCTGCGATGAACATCTGCTATCTCACGTGTGTACAATAGTGTCACTGATCTCTAGCTCATGTAGAACATTTTCACCCCAGTTTTCATTTTCTTCTTCCGCACTTGGTTACAGTGCCATAATGTGAAAATTCTGCTCTCTGGAGCGCATGGCTTCAAGAGCAGTCGACCATTTCTAAGCTCAGTTCCGAGCACAAAAAAAAATTGAGAGATGACGTGCCTCTCACACATACAACTCCATTTACCAAATTCACGCTGTACGGAGCTCTTAACGCCCAGAACACGAATTTCACATAATTTTGGTCAACCAATTAAAAAACAACGGAAGAAAAGTTCCACAGGACAGTTCATCATCATCATCATCCTGACTACGCCCACTCGAGGACAAGGACCTCTCGCATATCCATTCGTTTCATGCTACCCTGTGCCAGCTGCGGCCACCCTGTTCCAGCTGACTTCTTAATCTCACCCGCCCACCTAACTTCCTGCCGCCCCCTGCAACGCTTGCCTTTTGTTGGAATCAATTATTTTGCCCTTAACAACCGTCGGTTATCTTGCCTTCGCATTACATGCCCTGCCCAAGCCCTTTTCTTCCTCTTGATTTCGATTAAGATTTCCTTATTAACCCTGATTTTCTCACTGGCCAATTCTGCCATCTTTCTGTTACTTAACATTACACCAATCATTTTCTTTTCCATAGCTCGCTGCGTTGTCAACTTAAACTGAACCTTTTTCACTAGCCCCCACGTTTTTTCCACATGGGTGAGTACTAGAAAGGTACAGCATTTATATATTAAGGCGAAAGCCTTTAATGGCTCATGCTCGCGTCCGTCCGTCCGTTACGCTCTTGAACTCGATAAGAAAAAAAACTTTGCGCACGATGGGACTCGAACCACCATTCTTCCGTTCTGCAGCCGAGCGTGCTAACGACTACGTTAATTTCTGCCAACTCATATGTTGTTCTCCTTTTCTAGTACGCTGGAGAGAGCAGAAAGGCATTGAATCAGACGGATGCCTCCCAAACGGCCTCCAGTGTCTCCAGCATTTAATATTCACAAACAATTGTGTACTTAATTAACATCTTAACCCCACATCAGTGACACAAGCAGCAACACCACGCTAAAGGCTTTCGCCTCACCCCACTTTAGGTCAACAAAGTGCCCCTGAATTTTTTTTCTCGTGAGGGATATTGGTAAACTGTCATTCATGACCTGAGAGAACCTGCCAAATGCGCTCCACTCCATTCTTATTCTTCTAGTTATTTCAATCTCGTGATCCGTATCTGCAGTCATTACCTGCCCTAAGTACACGATTTTCCTTGCCACTTCCAGCACCTCGCAATCAACTGTAAACTCCTGTTGCGTGCCGTGAGAGTTTAATATTATTTTGGTTTTCTGTGCAATAATTTTCAGACCAACTGTTCTGCTCTGCCTAAGTCATTGTTCTTGCTTTGCAATTCATCCTCTGAGTGACTTAACAAGGCAGCATCATGAGCGAAAAGCAGATTGCTAAGGTATTCGCCATTGACTCTTATTCATAGCTGTACCAAATCCAGGCCTCAGAATATCTGCTATAGGCAGGCGGTGATTACCATTAGAGAGATGGTGTCTCTGTGGCTGGCGTACTTCCTTATTGGATTTTTCTTGCTAATTTTATTTTTATTTATTTTTATTTAATTTTTAATGAAAAATACTGCAGCCCTATTCTAGGGGCTATAGCAGGAGCGGTTACATATGGTGTGGTACATTTCCACGCATAAAAGGGTACATGACAAGAATTTACAGATATAAACGCACCACACAACACCATACAATGCTACGACTCAATTGCCGACGCAAAATCCGAAATTGGTAATGCACGAATATTGTCATGCAAAGAGTTCCAACTCTCCACGGTACGCGGAAAAAAACTGTATTTGAAAGCGTTAGTACGGGCAAAAAAAGGTTGGATATTAAGATCGTAATGGCTCCTGGTTACAGATGGGTTTGAAAACGAGATATGCTTGCCCTCTGGAAGGCAATTAGCAGAATGAACTATTGAGTGAAGAAGTTTCAAGGACTCAGTTTTCCAGCGGAATGCGAGCGGATTTAAGTTTAGGGAAGGCATCGCAGATGAGGGTAAAAAATAAAAGTTATAGAGGACTATGGTAGCTGTGCAGCCGTTATTGATATCTTCCACTATTTTACATAGGGCTCTCCTGCACCCTGATTCCGCTGTGACTGCATAACTGTTGAGGTTTCGACTCAGTCAAATGCTTTCTCTAAATCTGTGATGACCATATATATATATATATATATATATATATATATATATATATATATATATATATATATATATATATATATATATATATATATATATATATATATATATATATATATATATATATATATATATATATATATATATATATATATATATATATATATGGCATCCATTTTAATGGAAGGCTCGGAGCAGAGATCGGCTGGCGCCTGGCAGGTCGGCCAGTAGCTTTTTTAGGGGGTCCACTGCGGCTCAGGGCGTAGGGGTAGGTAGATGCAAAGTAGAAAGTGTAACAATGGCGGCTGACCCCAACAAAATTCCACTAGGAGGTCAAGGAAGAAAACTACGAAAAATAAATTTAACACCAGGATCTGGTACATAAACATGCAAGGCGGTAGAAAGAGAGCGAAGTGGTTAGAAATAGAACAGCAACGAAAGGACGAAGAAGCTGTATACGCGCTATGCGAGACACATCTCAGAGATCTAGAAGATCCACCGTTTATCGATGGCTACGTCTGGGAAGCGAGCAACAGAACAACTGAGAAGATGGGAGGAGGAGTAGGTATGCTGATACATCAAGGAACAAATTGGCAAAGAATACGATCAACTTGCAAAGAACATCTCTGGGTATCAGCTACAATTGCCGGTAAAAGCACATGGCTAGGAGTTGTTTATTTAGACACACAGGACAAATGCAGGCAAGAAAACAAGGATCTCGCTAAGTGTCTCAATGACAATATGAAGCAGTTTGGAAAAAGTGCTGATATTATTCTGCTGGGTGACATGAATGGCCGCATCGAGGAGATGAATGGATACACAGATTGCAACGGGAAGTTAATGCTAGACTTCTGTGAGCGACACAACCTAGTTATTGTAAATAGAGAAACTAAGTGTGAGCGACAAATCACGTGGGAATCCCTGTAACAGGCAAAAGACCATTGCCTACTGCTTAATGTCGCAGCGGATCTATAGCAAGCTCGCGACAATGGAAATAGACGAAAAGGGGAAGCACAGCCTCGGAAGTGATCATAAGCGTATTAGTCTACAGTTGGGAGCCCTACTCAAAAGAGAATGCAGGGAAGTCAAAAAGAGAACGCAAAATTAAATGACGAGCAAATAGCGTTAAGAACGGAAGGCACAGAGGAAGCAATAGGGAAACATCCCATAAAAAATGAGATTATAATCAGTTAGAACGACTCATCAGTACAAAAGTAAAAGAACTAGAAGGAGTAAACCACTGGAAAGGAAAGAGGAAGCCACGAAGTTGGTTGAATAAGGAAATTAGGGAGGCCATCGAACAACGACGGTTGGCATCACGGGAACACGAAGAAGCAAAGAGGGCGCAGTTATCTGAAGAGGAAATAGGCCAAAAATGGTAATCTTATAGACAAAAGAAAAATCAAGTCCAGGTCCTCGTCCAGGCTAAAAGAAAGCACTCCTGTGATCGCTGGTTGGCTGAAGTTCGCGATGCAACTAAAGGGGCGCCAACAAATTTCTGGAACCATATAAGCTGGTAAATCGAATCAAAGAAAGCAGGAACAGATTCACGATGCCGAGGGAAAATATTTAGAGGGAGATGACGCTGGGAACTACATTGCATCAGTTATAGCTGACTTTCGGAAAAGCGATAGGGTAATCGCCCCAAAAGAGGGAGCAATACAGAAAAGCACAATAGAAAACAGCTTAGAACTCGCCAATCTTAACTGGAAAAAGGCGGAAGCAAATATTCCAAAATGCACGTCCACAGGAATAGAAAAAAATCTAATCAAGCTAATTATTGAACTGGGCCCAAGAGGCAAGGAAAGGCTAATAAAAGCATTGGAGGCAGTCATAACAAATAAGCAAATTCCGCACAGCTGGAAACAGACCAAAATGAATTTGATTTATGAAGGTAAAGGCGATAAGATGAGCATAAAATCCTTCCGACCGATTACGATAACATCAGCTATATACAGGCTGGTGATGCAGGCGGTGAAATTAAAAATGCAGTCATGAGTAGAAAGTAATAGAATAGAATACTCAGAGAACTTCAGAATGGGTTCAGAAGGGGTAGGCACTTAAATGATAGTCTGTTCGTGCTTACCCAGTCCAAAGAAATAACTGAAGTGGAAAACAGACCTCTGTATTTAGCCTTCCTGGACATAAGCTGTGCATACGACAACATGAACAGGGAACTCCTGTGGAACATATTAAAAGATGAAGGTATCGGCCATGACGTAATTGATTTTCTACAGGAAATATATCGAGAAAATAAAGTTTAAATATCATGAGAAGGAATTAAGAGCACGACAACTGTCAAGGTACACAAAGGATTAAGGCAAGGTTGTCCTCTATCGCCGCTGCTCTTCATGCTCTATATGATAAGTATGAAAAAAGGCTACAAGGAAGCAATCTAGGTTATAATCTGCCGTGCAGATTAGGCGGAAAGGTTGTTGAGCAACGACTGCCGGGTTTAATGTATGCGGTCGATATTGTACTGTTTGCAGATAGCCAGGAAGATTTGCAAACTCCGGTTAATTGCCGTGGAGACAAAGGAGACAGTCTAGGTTTCAGTTTTAGCGCAGCTAAGTCCGGTGTGATGATTTTCAACGATAAAACTTATCAGGAGCTCACAATGCAAGGCCATGAAATACCCCGAGTGGCCGAATACAAATACTTCGGGGCATGGGTAAACGAAGGGCAGATGTACACGGAAAAGCACGAACAGTCTCTCATAGCAAAAGGGTGAAGAGAGGCCGGGATAATGAAACATAGGGCATTGTGGGGGCACAACAGGTATGATTTGCTGAGAGTTACTTGGAAAGGAATAATGGTGCTGGGGCTTACTTTCGGGAATGCGGTTCTATGCTTAAGGGCTGAAGTTCAGTCGCGATAAAAAGTAAATCAGAGAGCTGTAGGAAGATTAGCACTAGGTGCCCACGGGAACACCACAAACGAGGCAGTACAGGGGGATATGGGCTGGGCAACGTTCGAAGCACGGGAAGCTCAGAGTAAAATACTATTCGAAGAACGCCTGAGGAAATTGGACGATAAAATGTGGGCAGCTAACGTATTTAAATACCTATACAGAAAGAGCGTTGACTCACAGTGGCGCAAACGAACTAGAAAGCTGACCAGTAAGTTTGCCAGAGACGAGGAAGGAGAAAGAAAGAGCATTAAACGACAGGTTAAAAACGTCGAAGGTAAATATTGGATAGATTCAATGGAAAAGAAGTGTAGTGTAGAACTATATCGATACTGGAAAAGGCAGATCAGGAAGGAACCACTCTACGATAACTCAAGAGGCAGTGCCCTCCTATTTGAAGCTAGTTAAGGGTGTCTTAGAACACGCAGCTACAAAATAAATTTAACGAAGAAGATAACACATGTGCCGTGTGTGGTAAATCTGTAGAAACAATAGAACACCTGATACTAAAATGTGATGGTATCCATGCCGATGTCGGTGCAGGCACAGTCACTCTTCCTGAGGTCCTAGGGTTTAGAGATAACAATGGTCATGTAAATAAATCTGCGGCTGAAATTAGCAAAAACGGATTGTAAGATTGGTGGCTCAAAAGCAGAGAGGTGAGATAAGGTTAAAAGTGCGGGAAGACGAATTTAAAGAAAATGGCGAATTTTAATAACTGATTACACACTTAAACAAAAATAAAAGGAAAAAAGGCAAAGCATGGTTGCAACCGCCATCACCTTCGTTTCAAAGGGGACGCTCCTACCTTCCATCCATTCATCCACCCCTGTCGCACGGGCACCGGAAAGGCCTTGGAAAACCAGGTCCTATGGCGTAAGGAGTGCAGCTACACGGAACAAATGTTACGCCTTTGCCACTAAGGGCCTTGGAGGTGAAGGCGCCCGTCCGAGACTTTTGGAGCCCAAAAGCGCTGCCTTCAAGAACCTGCGATCGCAGTGCCGTCCAACGTGAAAAAGTAAAGCAATGAAGGAAAAAAAATAGATGCAGCCAAGAGTGTTTGAAAACACCGTTAAAAATGAAAAGGTCTGTCTGGTTTTGCTTTGTACCGGTGTTTATATTTTATACCCAGACTTCAAAAAAGAAAAATTGTTGCAGCAACACCGAGTGCATCTGGTGGCCAAGTCAATACTCTGAGATTAGCTGTTGCAGTTCTCTAAGTAAGCAATTAGAAAAAACATTGTCTGAGCTCAACGAATGAACAGAATACCCCGCTGTAATTTTGAAACACTTCAGCCGCCTCTTGCACAACAGCGGGCGCTAAGCCTCAACGACTGTTCCACTTTTGGGCTGCACCTTGTAACTGCGCCACCGCTCCTTTGAGCATTCGCTCCTTTGGTGAAGAGAGGTGCGTCTGCTTGAAAGGCCTTTTAGGAATGGCGCGTGCAAGGAGTATTAGAAGGAATGTTTTCGGAAAGGAAACATACCGCGGATGTTTGGATTTGGTCTTCATGTTTGCTGGGCACATCATGTAAACACTTGAAGCTCCCGTAGCTAACGCTATTAAGTCGAATGCTGAGGCAGTGTTGGCGGAGAACTTTATTTAATCCGGTGGTGAATTGCACGGCACCTGGATTCGAATCCCGGTCCTATTGCATTCGAGGCGGGTGCTCTACCTGTGCGCCATCGCTGCTTTACAGGACTGTTACCAGTGTGTAACGGTAATTTCAGTGGCAGCTCACTATCGCAAGTAATATGTCGGTCGTGGTCGTGGTGAATGTTGCGGGTGTGAACCTAACAACCTGCTCTGAGTGCTCTCATAGGAGGGAATAGAGTTCCTGTAGCTGCTGCATACAAAACGGCGACGTCATCCGGTCGACTTCCGAACTTAAAGATGCACTAAAGGGGAATCTGAACTCGATCTTTTTACCGCAGGAGCTCGATCTACACGTTCCGAGCATACTTAGAAAGCTCGAATTATTGTCCAGTGCGGCCCATTTGCCTAGTTTAAATAGGATTGAACGTCCCGGCTCCCGCCTTTTTTTTAACTCAACGCTGTAGGTAGAAGGAGTCAACCAACGCGTGGAGTGCCTTTCAGCCAGTGCCGTGGTGGCTTAGTTTCGCTTTTATTTTGTTTTGTTTTTCAGGTTTCTGTGAATAAACAGTTTCAGTCGCAGACAAAACAGCCGCAAATTAGGCCCACAGAAATAAAAATACGCGTGGGCTCTTTCATTTACGTATAGGCCGATTCACACGACGGACACTCTGCCCATGGCAGAGCGACAAGCCACCGCGGGACTGGCTGAAAGGTACTCCACGCGTTGTTTTACTCCTCCTACCTTCAGCGTTGAGTTAAAAAAAAAAGGCGGAATCCGGGACGTTTAATCCGACTTAAACTGGGGAAGTCGGCCATACAGGAGAAAAATTCGACGTTTCTAAGAATACTTGGAACGTGTATATCGAGTTCCCGCGGCAAAAAGACGAGTTCAGATTCCTCTTTAGTGCACCTTAAAGTTGGAGTTTAATTTTAATTTAGAGAGTGATAACCGTCGTGCAAAATGTTGGAGCGAAAGCTTCGCTTTTCGCGTTCAAACCTTGATGGTCATGTTACGGACCAGATATTACCTTGAAGCGGCCTCAAGTAATAAAAAAAGTAAAAAAATTATGCTGTGGGCGGGAATCGAACCCGGGCCTCCGGGATGCGAGGCAGGGACGGTTCCACTTCGCCACAACTGGTCTTTTTTTTTCTTTATTGCCTGGCTTTGGCTCATAACATTTAACCAAAAAAAAACATTCAACAAAAAACACACAAAACACTATGTACCTAAGACACTGTCGTGGTCAGCCAGCATGAGTCTGGCTTCGTCATTCTAAAATTCACGAAGCATACAGAGCGGCTCTAGCCTCGAGAGCCACTCGGGAGGCTCCGCAGCTGCTTTCTGGATGGCCAGAAAGCAGTCCATTCTTTCCCGAAAATAAATTCGGGCAGGTCGTGCGTCTTTGTCACAATAATAGCCTGCCATTCTGGAGCGCCATATACAGTGGAGGCCCAAGAAGCTGTCGGGTGTGTACGCGAGTTCAGCGAAGTCACCGGTAGCGGGGTTAATTGGTCCAAATGCCTCGGACTCTGGCATGGATGGTGGCCATCCCACCCGGACCATTTTGCCAACGTACCGTGGGCGACGACACCGGGCAAGTATTTGGGCGTTCCGCTCGATGCTTATCGCGAAAGCGAGGAGTGTTGGAAACAGCAAACGAAAGAAGCACGTGACAGAGCTGGAAAATGGAAAGGCACCAATCTCTCCATTTTCGCCAGAGCTACAGTCTGCAACCTGTTTTTTATTAGCAAGCTCTGGTATGTGATGCAGGTTTTGCATTGCTCTCGGGTGCACATTCAGAAGTTACACCGGATTTTTGCCGTCTTTATATGGGCTTCCGAATGGGAACGTTGCAGCCGAACGAACCTGTTCCGGCGGGTAAAAGACGGGGGGTTGGGGCTAGGGCACCTCTTTTTAAGGCAGCTGGTGAACCGTTTTTTGTTTTTTCGCCACGTCTCAGACCCGTTCTTGCGCACCGTGTGCCAGGTGAGGCTGCGGCGATTGCTGCCCGAGTTTGTTCTTACCACAGAAGAGCTCTCGGGTGGAATTTTTGGTTACTACAAAGAGATTGTAGCAAGTGTTAGGTTTCTTTCAGCACGTTTTTCTAGCGATTATTTGTATAAAACTAAAAGAAAGAAGTTGTACCATGATCTTTGTGATATTGTTTTCCCAGAACCTATGTACAGGGCCTTGTACAGTGGAGGTCCTGGAGCTGATGCTTTAAAAAGGGTAAAGAAAATGCAGGTGCCACCAGGAGTAAAGACCTTCTTTTTTAAATTACACACCGGGACACTCCCAGTTAAAAAGTTTTTGGAAGGAAAGGATTTCTTTTTACCGTGGGGATCGAACTGCTTAATTTGTAAACAGCCCGAAACAATAGACCATGTTTTTTTGCATTGCTGGGAAGGGGTTTATTTTTGGGATGTGTTACAAAGGACAATAAAGAAAGAGCTACCACTTGACGCGCAGGGAATTCGTTATTTAAGCACAGACAATGAGGATGGGGTACCATTTGATCTCATAATGCTCTTCGCCACGACTGGTCTTTTTAATCTTTATTGCACGAAAATAGTGCAGAAAAGAAAAGTCTAAGCACGCTTACGCCATAAAACACTATAGGCCACCTTAACCCTGCATGAGCCCTCGTTCCAAAAAATCAAAAGTCTGGGAGGCACACACATGCATCCAGATAGGGGAGCCAGCTAGGCGGCTCTTGCAGGGCAGTATATACTCCCCACACCAGAGCGCATTGTTCACGAAACAGAGATTTCGACGACCGTGGTGATTCGGCGTGGCGGTCCATCATGCGGCTCTTCCAGAGACTAAAGAGTCCCAGCAACAAAAATCGATCATATGGCACAGCACTGTTTTTATCTGTGGGCAAAAAAAAAAACGAATACTGTAGGGTGTGATGTCAATGTCCTTCTTAATTGTTAGTTGTAAGATGTCCCGGAAGAAGATAGCATCAATGCGCAGAACGAAACAATGGTCAAATGTCTCTGGTGTATTGCACAGGCGACAATTGACCGTCCATGGCGCAAGCATCTCCTTAGCATGAAGCCACGCCTTCACAGGCAGCGTCTACGTATACAGCTTAAAAAAGAATGTTTTCGCGGCAGAAGAAATGCGCATTCGCCTAATACGTTTTAAAACACTGGTGTGAAGGAACTCCAGAAAAGGTTGCCGATACAACGGCACAGGGAACAAATACTCTGTAAGTGTTTGAGTCATCTGCCTTCTCGAGAGGCTATACAGGTAGTCTAAAGGAAAGCGCACAGTGAGGAAATTGAAGGTGTCAGCAATTTCCTTAAGAAATCCCCATAAAGGCCACTCACGAGTGTGTCCTGTTGGTGCGAATAGAAGAAGGCAAATAAGCACTGAGACGCCTAATAAGCACGGCTACTAAAAAAGGGTGGTTTGAAGAATTGGAAAGGAAAAAAACGCGAGACAAGCTGATGCACCAATAAGTGAGCAAGGCCGATTTCACCAGACTCTAGAGAAAGAAATACGTCATCGCGACGCATGGGTTCCCATTGGGAACACCATATCAATGTAGCAGATAATCTGTGTATCACCTGCACTTTCTTCCTCGTACAGTGGAGAACCTGCAGCACAGAGGCAAGTTCTGCAAATAAAAAAATGTTGCAGACTTGAGCCCGAGCAAATACTCATAGTTCCCTACCCATCCAAGCCTGGGTTTGTCGCCTCATGGAGACTATCTGAGAATCCCAGTAGGCGCCACTGTTGCGAATTTGGTGAAGAGGAACCCCTAGGTAGTGAAGGGGCCCGCAGTCCCAGCTTATGCCACCATAATGGCGGCGTTGTGCCCCAATGGTTCAGCCAAAACCCCTTGGATTTTATCTAGATTAAGAGCCGCACCTGATACCTCGCAAAACTGCTCAGTCAAATGCTATGCCTCAAGCACACTCTTTTTGTCAGAACAAAAGAGGACGACATCATCTGCATAGGCTAAGATCTTAATTTCACACTGCGCCAAGGAGAAACCACGGATAGATGTGCCGTTAATAATACTGAGGCAAAGGAATTCAAGATATAGGGAAAACAACAGAGGCGTTAAGGGACAGCCTTGGCGAACAGATAACTTCAATAGAATAGGTTTGGTTAGCTCTTAGTTAACAATTAGCCTTGTATTGGACTCCTTATAGCACAGTCTTATGCCCCTAAACAAAACATCTCAAATATTTTCATGCTCTAAGGACGCAGACAAGAAATATGACGAACTTTATTAAAAGTCTCGGCAAGGTCAATCTGAATTAGAGCTACTTGTCTGATCTCATCTGATACTGTCTCCACTACTGAACGTGCAATATCAATACGGGTCTAGATGATGCGGCCTCTGATACCGCAGACCTGATGCGTGCCTATTAAGTGAGCGGCAACTAGCTGCAGATGAATGCAAAAAACCTTTGCAAAAAGTTTGTAATCCACATTACAGAGGGAAATTGGACAATATCCCTCAACTGTTTACAACCGATTTAAATCTGTGCTGTTTAGAATTAATATAGTATGCCCAGAATAGAAAGTGGAAGACAAAAAACCAACATCATAAGAAGTCTGGTAAACCTCCATCAAGACAGGCGTTAGGCAAGTGGAAAATGATTTATAGAATTTATAATTTTACGATCCGTGGACAAATGGTCTACTAATGACAGGAAAAATAGCCTTCTATCGCTCTGCTTTACAGGGGCATAAACACAAACAATTCGCCACTGTATACCGGAAATTGCTAGGTCACAGCAGATAAGTCGCCCGTCATCATCTGTGATATACGACACGGCAGTTATCAATTTAAACCATTCTTCATGATTGTATAGGCCACGTAAAATTTTTCTTTTTTACCTTTGTCACCCCGACCCCTCATGCAATGTTCCACATAAGGACATTTGAAGAATAATAAATAAAAATTTTCCGAAAAATCAAAAGCTACTTCAAACTACCGCTGCTAGTAGATGGCTCCACGGAATGTTCTCGCAGCCAAAAGAGCCGGTTGTTTTACCCGGCACAATACCACTCTCACAGCTCAAAATTTCCATTCTAAAATAAAATATGTCACTGACCCTTAGAAAGATCTTAATGTTGACCTCAGAATGTGCATTCGTAGGTACGATATACGAGAGGAAGAAAAGGTTATCTCAGCGAGAACATTATTTCTTACAGGCTCATATTTATCTGTGTCTCTAGCGATTAATGCGGGTCATGCTGCCAAGAAACTCCATATCTAAAGAAAATCCACATTGCCCAAAGTTCTGTTTCAGCCTTTACCCACCGTGTCCACCTGCTTCGGCATCTGGCAAAAAGCGCGTGGTAAGAAGTCACCCAAACATGAGTGAAAAACCTAGAATGAAGAAGCGGGGAGTAGGCGGTGGAGGACAAAGGCTTACGCGATGGTCACGTGATTAGGGCCCGTCCATGCGCCGCGCGTACCGCATAAACTCGGGCTCAGATTCTCACGCAACCACCGGGCAGACAAACCTCCGATCTCTAAAAAAGCACCTGCGCACACGCGCAGCCTACGAGCATAAACTCGCGGCCCACGTCCCGACAAGAAGAGAAGGCATGAGAGCGCATCTGCCAGGTGACTCCTAAGCAGGCGGCGAGCCAGCTCTACAACAGGGCTCGCGGGCGCGGCGATTAATTCCGAATGGACTGGCGCACTTCAGCGACCCCCAAAACCACTTTCACGATCGCCAGCGGCCACCGCCGCCGCCCCTCGGAGCGCTGAGAAACGACCTGGGAAATTGGCTGCGGGCAAGCCTGGTGCTTCGCTTGACCCCGAAGAGCGCCGCCGCTTCTCGACCGCCGCGCGGTGCCGTGCGCGCTGGGCGCTGGTGCACGTGCTCACCGAAGTCGTGCGCTGTCGGTTTGTGCTTGCAATATATGCTGCATGCGGCTCTTGCTCCGCCGCTGAGGGCTCTCATTGAGAGCTGTTCCCACTGAAGAAGCCGGCATGCGTGAGCTACGCGGCACTAGATACGAGAGAGGTGGTTTTGCGGGCGAGGAAAGAGGCTAGATTCTGGTATGGCACATCTCACCGCAGCCGGCCCTACTTGAGTACTCCATACGAACGTGTATATACTTTATATGCCTATTCCAAGAGCTCAATAGAGGAGGGATACGCAGCGGGCTTACCGGTATCGTAGAATGAATGTTTTTTAGACCATTCATTCATTCATTCATTCATTCATTCATTCATTCATTCATTCATTCATATTTTGTTTTCCAGAAAAACTGTACGGCCTCCTGGGCTAAACGTTAAATAAGCACCTTGACAGGATCCCAGGAGGCCGTTACAAGGCGGCGTTGCGAAGTGCAAAAATACGTGTAAGGATTTACAGCAGTACATACCGTATACTCAAGTAATTAATAGCAAGGTCACAATAAAACACAATGTCCTTTAGTAGAGAAAGAAAAATAAAACTCAGCATACATCAGATGCATCGCAATAAGCCATGAACAGAATATTTAATTAACAGAGTAATATAGTACCAAACTTTCAATATTTGTGAAGGATGAAAGTAAACCAATAGGACTGCAAACAAACAAAACATCGTGGTTTTTAATTTCACGAAGTACTGACGCAATTACTTCCCGGTTAGGTTGTTTGCGTCTTTGTGCATATTAAGCGTTAATAGCAGGTTATGTGCTAATAATTAGCCTTTGTAATTTGTGCAAATATGTGGGATTTCCCAAACATCGGAACACCTTGTGTGCATATTAGAAGTACGAATGTTAGAGGGACTAGAGATGATAAAAATTCTTCAATCTCAGTAGAAGAAAAATAGGCTGCTTGCAAGTAATCGATATGTGTATAAGTTATCTACTGTTACGATATTTAAGGAATAGAATGCATATGTATTTCGATATTTGCAATGTAGCGGATTATCTTTTTCTGTAAAACAAGAAGTGTGTTAAGATTAGTCATCATTGTGGTGCACCAAACTAAAGTACAATAGTTTAAATATGACCTAAACAAGGCGTGATGCACCTGAAGTTTGCTTTTACTGGGAGCCGGCGAAACTATTTCGATGTACAGGCACCTAGACATAAAATACTAATTCCAGTTGCCTAAGTAAGCCAAGTGTTTATGTGCGCTCCTCCACTGTTCTCTTTTGCACCGTTCACACATTTCCTACAGATGAAAAACTTATAAAACTTAGATGACCTTAGTTTCTTTAAAACACTTCTCCACATAGTAACTAGTAATCTGATAAGGGCAAAACTACATTATCTCCAACTTATTTGACCCTGCAGCTACGAAACAGAACGAGGTGGAGTGCCAGAAGCTTCATGCTGCCCTCGGCAGCAGGCGGCAGCAGGCGGCAGCATGACAAAGCCAGTCAAGAAACGGCGTTAAACGCGGTGAGATTATCTGGGAGCTTACTGGTCAATTTCTTTAACGATTTTTGTAGCGATACCTACATTACGGTAGCATATCGAGCCTTCAGCGTGGCGGTGGCACGTGACCGGGGCGGTGCCGCCACCGCCACATGGTCACGTGGTTGGTCACGTGACAAACCACGTGGTGCGGAGCAGCTGCTGCTGCCGGCGGCGCGGCGTGCCGGCGAAACCGAGCTGCAACAGCTGCGCGCATGCGCCGTGTCAAGTGGGACGAAGATGAAGAATGAATGCCCAGCGAAACGGAACGGCAAAAGACTGACTTGCAATTCAACTGAGCAAGTTCCACTCGGCCAGCTGTAGCTATCGCGTCACTCCAGGTTTAACTAGAGCTAAACCACCGCCCATTTTTTATATCTCTAGCGAACAGTCTATACAAGTACACGAGTCCTCTGAAGTAGGGAAGAGCATATTTAAGGCCCCTGGATTCACATGAAATGCATGCCACGTTTTCTAGTCTTCGCAGTAGTAAATGTACCGTTATTGACGACATGCAAATGCACCCGGTTAAGCACGTTGTTACGTTTGGAGACGCCAACATGCCAAGAATATTCAAGCCACTGGGAATCATCAATCTACAGAGGCTTCAAAGGGCCGTCGATGTGGTTGCAGCGCCACGAGTGCAGGTGGTGGCGTCTACAAGGGTCCTTCCCCCCCCCCCCCCCACCCCCCTGCTGTTTACGGGGTGAAACGGCCCTCCGCTGTCTGAGAACGGCTTTGGTGAACCTGTCTTTTGTTCTCAACGCCGGACCCACCCGGGACATGTTTCTCCCGGAGGGGACGACGGGGGAGCCGGCGAGCGGCGGGACTGCAAATGAGCCGTGGCAAATGCGGCCGGGTTTGACTAAGCCAACGTCGCCGGAATCCTCGTGCTTCGAAAACAACTTCGTCTTAGACTGTGCTTTTCCTTATACGTGGAACCTTCTGCAAACTGCAGTGGCAACCTTTCGGTCCCACGCTCCACGTGAAAGCTTCTGCAAACTGCGGTGGAAACCTTTCGTTCCCACGCTACCGCTGTGAAGTGCAGGTGACTGACCTTCGACGCTGCCATGGGACCCCCTTCGGGCTATTCATCACTGAAGCCTGGACAGCGCGGACCATAATCTGCCAGAAGTGGCAAGAGTGTGTGGCTGGGGGCGTCCTGGAAGGCGGACCCGGAAGACTGGACACGTGATCTACATCACAGTGATTCGACGCATTTTTAATGAACTAGATTCCCCAACTAGGGACCTGGGGACAGCGGACCTTATTTAAGCACCGATCTGGCGTGTGATCAGCCAGCTCCCGATTCACTCTTTCAATCTTTGTATAAATGTAAATAAACCCTTCAGTCTCTTCTTCACCTCGAAGACCCTCTCATCTCTTCGTCACCCCCACTACAGCAGTCTCCCGATCCGGAACCCAGGGACACCGACCTTGGCGAGAGACGGCACAGGCGAACCAGGGGCCCGCATCTAACAACGTGCACTAAATATTATCTAGCCGGTCGTCGCCCATGTGTATAGCCTTATTTTCGATAGCGAAACTTTTCTGCAGAACATGCTGGAATCTAAGGTCGTTAACTTTTCAAAGGCAGAGATGGAAATAATTTATCGCACTACAGACTCATACCGATCATTCCTTTCTTCTTAAAATGCTTTGAAAAAGTGATAAACTTAATAATCACAGCATTCTCTGGAAAGCATAGCATTATGAGGAATTGAGCAGTTTTGTTTTAGACAATGACGATCTACTTAATCACCATTTATAACCCACAAAGAGAATATCTTAGGCGCGTTCGAACGTAGGATATACATTCTTGGCATATTTATTGACTCCACACCTTAGTTACTGTTTGTCTTGCTGGGGAAATACATATTTCTCACACATCGAAAGGCTTAAGTGCCTTTAGAATCAAGCCGTAAGGGTCATGTCATTCAGTTCATTCCAAACACACACTGCATTCCACTCATGATAGCTTGAGCCTACTTCCACCTCAACAATTATTCAGACTAAAATTAAGCATAAATATGTACAAGCTAAGTATACTATCAAGCTATTATTGATGGCGTTACTGATCAGCTTATAAATACTAATCCTACTAGGTTTCAACCGAGCAATAATCTTATTTAGCCTAAAGTAAGAAATAATTATGGAAGATTCACTGCCATGTTTGCTGGCATATCCTACTGCATTATTTTACCATGCGAAATTAAGCTATCGCTTACTGTCCACTCATTCCACCATCGCACCGAAGCATATTTAGTCGACTTGCTGCGTAGGTAACATGTTTAAACAGTAATAATCCACGTTTAAAGATTTATTTTATCGGCATTATGCACCTATGTTGACACTGTATGTATATTTTTGTTCTTTCTTTATTGACACATTTTATTTTTACCGTTCACTTTTTCTGGAGGTTATACTATTCAAACTAATTAATTGATACACTGCTTCTCATTGTTTTCTATTTTACCTTCCCTCCTGTTTTCCTCTTGGAGGTCTCCCCGACAATCGTGTACTATGGGACCTCCTCCTGTTCTAATTTTACTTGAACTTGAACTTGATGGCATTAACCATACAAATTACTCAAAATTTTGCGGGGTTTTGCGGTTTTAGAGGTTTATTTTGATACTTATTTGTAAGCTATACCTACAGCATCGAGAATAATTGACAATGTATGACTATGCTTCGTCTAATAAAGAAATAAAATGCAAGGTGCCTCAAAGCAGCATACTTGGGCTTCTGCTGTTCAGTGTATTCATTGGTGATGTAGTTAATATTGATAATTATGCCAAATTTGTCCCCTACGCTGGCGAAAACAGCTTATGTTTTGCATCATCAAGCACTAGCGGTTTTATTATTGACACGAACAAAGCTTTAAGTGCACTTAAGTGCTGTCTTAGAAATCCGTTAGTGAATAGTACCCTTAAAACAATGGCTCTTCTTTTCATGCCGAGAAACCGGACAATTAGCGCCCATGGCACGCTACTCTCCTGCGCAGATAGGGCCGTCTATTAAGAGCCTTGGCGTAATTTGCGGAGAAAACTTATCATAGACCAATCACGTGAATGCATTTGTCAGCCAATCTTCGTGCACTGCTGGTGATCTTACAGGGTTACGGCCCTTCTTGAATACCCGAATAACATTAGTGATTTATAGATCGCTTTTTATGTCACTCCCACATTAGTGTCGCTTGTTCTGACTAATATTAACAAGCTTTTAATGACTAATATTAACAAGCTTTTCTATTAGAGAAAAAAGCCGCTCGTGCTATCGCGAGTGCACCATACGACTATCACACTGTGCTACTTTCTACGCGCTTAAATATTCGTTTACTTCATTCTTGTGTCATGTTACTTTATTTAAATGTAATGCTGCGGCTTAAAGACAAACCTCTAACTGCTCTCAGGAACTCTCGAACTTGAGGAAAAATGCTTACGTATACAACAGAGGTGGCATTGTAGGTACGTTTCTCGGTTACTGACGAACTATGGACAACAGATGTTACGTTATACGTTATCTGTTGTACTTAATGCCACAAGCTAACGGCGCATAGCTGGATTAAGCAGATTATGAATGGTTTAGTGCGCTCCTTTACTTGAAAGTTTATGTGTATTTCATATTCTCGCTGTGTCATATTTCTGCACATATATTATTTTTTTGCTTCAACTAAAGTGTTCTCTGCATTGTATGCATCTAATAAATTGTTGCATGCATTATGTGTGCTTGCATTTTATTTGTCATTGAAAAATTGATGTATTCGTGTTCCGTTGCCAACTTCTGCGAGTCTGGTGCCAAAGTCGTTTCTTGATGTATTTTTCCTACTATACGTTCGGTGTTTTCTAGGCTTTATAACCGATTTTATAGACTTTGTGCCTGACACCCAAGCGTCTCCATGTAATGTATGCGTGTTCATTGATTGAGATTGATTGATTGATTGATTGATTGATTGATTGATTGATTGATTGATTGATTGATTGATTGATTGATTGATTGATTGATTGATTGATTGATTGATTGATTGATTCATTCATTCATTCATTGAACTTATTCGAATAGATACTTGTCGCTTGAGAGCGCCCAGTGCAACCGTCGCGAATGAACTTGTCTGCCAGAGAGCACGCTAGCTGAGTAGCGCAGTTTACCATTGGTTTTGAAACCCGTACAAGCTCGCACAGTTATCAGGTCCTGGGGCAAATTACTTACTTCGCTTTTAGTTACACTGTAACGAACGCTCTACAACACGAGTGCTTTTTTGTTAAGTATCGGTTCTGTCTTTGTCAAGCACCGTCGCAGTTTGGAAGATGCAAGAAACCAGACAGCTCATTGTATCGCACCTCGCAGAGATCAATACTTTAACGTACTTCTTTATTGCTAACGGCCTGAAATTCACATTTTCCAGCCGCTGTGCAGAACGTGCTCAAGCCAGACCAGGGATTTTTCAGTGCTGCCTCAAGACCTGAATAGTAAAAAATGCGCTATTTCATTCTTCCTTTTCAATGCCTCAGATTTTTTAATCACTTCATTCCTATTTTTTCGCATATGTGCTTTAAGGTTCAAAATCGAAGACCATGTCGGGGACGATTAAAGCCAACAGGAGCTAAACGTGAACAAGGTTAATTATGGATTCCGGTGTCATTGTGTCCAGCAACGAACTGGCCCTCACAAACATACTTGTAATTAAGTCTTAGTATAGATCTAATAGCATATCGGTTTGGTTTAGTTTTATCGCGGTTTAACCTCCCAAAGCGACTCAGGCTATGAGGGACGCCGCAGTGAAGGGCTCCGGTGGTTTCGACCTCCTGGGGTTCTTTAACGTGCAACTGACATCGTACAGTACACGGCCTCTAGAATTTCTCCTCCATCGAAATTCGACCGCCACGGCCGGGATCTAACCCGCGTCTTTCGGGCCAGCAGCCCAGCGCCATAACCACTCAGCCACCGCCGCGGCTCTGTAATAGCATTTCACTTGGGCAAGACCTTAACCTCCAGGACCTGGAGTCCCAAATATTAACGTTTATTGCCATTATGAAGAACAGCGTAAGACACGGTGTTTCCCTGCCCTACAGTGACACTTTCTCTGTGATGTAACTCTTAGGTGATGTTATTCATGCATCTTTGTTAGGCGTGAAGAATATAATCATTTCGGTTTAAAGCACCAAATACAACAGTGTGCCTTCAAATGTCCTTCGAAGCCTCCGTGGAAAAATGGAGTTTAGGAAAATAAAATGCAATTAGTGATTTTTATCGGCGAGTGGTACTTTTCTCAAAACGCAGTGACCCTGCGCAAAAGATCTTGAAAAATCCAATGATATCACCTTGTTTTAGAGAACTGCATAACGTATGTCTATTCCGCATTGTAACTCAGAGGTCACATGGTATCAATAACGTCCGATAGGTGACACTCGACTTCTATCGCACCGGCAGCCAACCGGGACCGTGTCTTATGCCCACGCAAACACGGCGTACAGCAACGGGTCAGGCGGCCACGCGCACCGCGAAATCCACGCGTTCCTCGTGACCAGCATAACCCACAACCAAGAGGGAACGCCGAAGCAACGAGAAGCGACGTGCACCAGCCTCGCTGCCCGCTCGCCTCTAATCGCGGCGCGCTTCGGAGGCGTGGACGAGGAACCACGCTCGCGCGCACTGCCGACGCCATTACGGTGACCGATCGCTTGTTTGGCCAATCATCCCGCACACGGCACGCGGGTTACTTGTCTCGAAGCGTGCCCTCCGCGTCGAAGGCCGCGCGCATTAAGCGCGTCGTCCGAGCCACTCCAGGGGCGTTGAAAAACGACCTCTCGACGCCGCCGCACACGTCACGCGAAGCTCGCTTCGCACGGTCACCCGGTTGCGTGTGTTAACGCGGGTGCAACGACGGCCCCTGCGACGACGACAACCGGTGAGGTCGTGGGTCGTCGCGACCGTGCGAAAGTGTGGTCGCGAAAGCCGCCGCCTCTCTCCGATGCAGGGCCCGTGCGACTAAATATAGAGGGCATTAGAAGGCACGGCGCATCCTACGCGTACCGCTGCGATCGGTATCGCACGCGCTGCTACGGCAGCGTGTCTCCTCCCGTGCGAACCCGTATAGCCACCCAGGACCGCGCGCGGCGGCTGAACGAAACCTTGACCTTCGCGTTGTGATGTGCGTGATGCGCAAGCATGCGGGAAGTTTTGTCGTTCGCCTTTTCTCTTCTGCCACTTCTACCATGCTGGGAGGTAGCGGGGAGAGCCTGTGCGGTAGGGCGGCAGGTGCCGACTGTGTTATCCCAGGCTTTGTATGCTGCGTTCGCCGGACCCTGTAAGAACGGCGTGCATAATGACCGTGCGGCGAATTTTCCGGTGCTTATTAATAAACATCCCTAAGGAGTGAATAAACTCCATCGCTTCTCCCCGAACACTCCGCTGGGAGCTTCAGAACGATGACCCCGCCGAGAGTGCCCCTGTCTACGACACGCGAAGGCTGAGCACTGACGGGACAAGGATTTTGAGGCCAGTTGACAGTACAAAAATGAAAGTGAGCTGCCTTGTCAGGTGCGTCATGGGTCGTCGCCTGTACCGTGCGAGTTGGGGGTGGTATATCAGGTCCCCTTGTCATGCGGTGCCATGTACATTGGCAGGTGTGTCAACAAACGTCTAATGGAGCATGAGAACACAAGACAAAATGATCCCCTTTTCCACACAGGCGCACACTGCAGGACACTGCAGGAAATGCTAATGCAAGTATGAGAAAGATTGCGCAGAAAGGAGAGCAAAAGGTGACCCCTTGCCCAGTCGACTTTTCGATGCAAGGAGCGCAAATGCGTTCCTGATTAAAGAACACGCGCATCCTGTTCCGACACTGCGATAAGCTAACACGCGAGGTAATGGAGGCCTTCTATATTCACCTCAACGGAACGATGTGTATCAGCAGCCCTTCCATTGCATTACCAGAGAGGGAATTGAGTTATCTGACCTCCCACGTGCCTTCCAGATAACTTTTGTTGTCTTGATAAGCCTGTCAATGTCTGTATATATACGCCTTTCGTTCTTCAATAAAAATCAGTTGATAGTCAGCGCTTGTTTGTGTTAGTCTTTCGTCTTGTGCCCCGTTCATGTTGCGCTGTGAGAAAAAATAATGAATACTTACCAACTCGCCCAAATTTCCGCCTTGCTGAGAGTTTCCTTGACGTAGGTCGGTTAGTACGCTTGGCAGTCTGGTTAGGCGTGTATACAAGGGACAGTGCATGAGACACTGAGGACCCTGATTTGCTTTAAGATGGGTTTGGCATCGCTCTGTCGGAATTGTACCTGATGATGTTAAGAAAACTTGGGACATATTTGCGTGATTTTCCGATTTCCGCTTTTTATGCAGCGCCTGTCAAGGACACGCTTCCACCTTGCATCGTGTCGGCGTCGTATCCCGAAGTGCCAGAAGGAAAGGGGAGGGGGAGAAAGGAAATGGGGCGCGGTGCGCAGCGCTTGATGTTCAAAACACAGTGACGTCATGGCGACGCCCAGCCGAAACAGACCACTCCCACCGCCACATACCATATGACTACTTACTGAACCAACGATGCTCCGATACTGTCCATTTCGAAGCTCCAAAATATCCCTCACGCTCTCCCTCAGGCCTTCTCTATATGAATCTATTAGGGAGCAATTAGTCCCAAAGTTTTTTTTTCCTTATTATCGTTCAGTATTAACTCTCCAGATAGTATTTTTATTGTTTATTTAATCAGTACTGTGCACCTTAAAGAGCAACTCCGGTCGGTTTTTGAGAATCACGTATACTAATGCAAGTTTTACTCCAGCTTTACATCTGCGTCCTGATCATTTCCGCCAAGCTTGAGAGAAGTGCGGCATTTGCTTCCTGCGCAAATTTATTATAAAATATTCCGTTTATGTGGCCTCAGTTCAGGCGAAATCAAGGGGCACATTGCGCAAGGAAATGTTTCCTTGCCTGAAAATGTAATCCGCCTCCTCCAGAAAGGCCCTAAATTTGGCTTGGAGCCTAGTGTTTCAGCACCTGAGCTGATAGTGGTGAACAGAAAAATGGCCTTGAAAGCAAGAAATGAAGAGGATCGAAACCGTTGTCTTCTAGAAGGCGTGGACTGTCTGAGGAAGTGCTCTGCAAATGATATAGGCGCGCAGAACACCGAAAGACACCTTAATGACGTGGTATCCCTGTTTAAGAAAAATAACCTCATGCTTGTTCAAGCAGACAAAGAGACGGGGTTTGTTGTTCTGCCGAAGCAAGTGTATAATGAGAAAGCGCAGTTGGCAATCAATAAGAACTTTGTTCCTGCCAAAAAAGTGCCGTTAGAGTGTAGACAAAGTTCGTTAACTTCTGTAAGGATTTAAATCTTGGCTCACTTGCCAGCGATATACTGAATAGCAGAGGAAACAGCCTAAATTCTTTCTTTACTGCTAAGACGCATAAGCCAGAAATCCCTTTTCGTACAATTGTTAGCGAGGAAGGATCGTGGCAGAGAAACGTTAGCCATTTTTTGCAAAATCAACTAAAATTGCTCGTCTTGAATGACCCTTTCCTCACGAAAAAATCTGCTGATGTTACGCGTTTTCTCGCCAGCGCAGATGATACTGGGTTTGGGTTCTCTGTAGATGTGCAAGACCTGTTTTATTCGGTCCCTCAAGATCAGCTTGTGTTGGCTGTGAAAGAATGCATTGAAGAAAACGGCGACGTGTCTTTTCAGAACTCATAAGGCGTGTCTGTAGATAATTTCGTCTCTTTATTGCAGTTTTACTTGAGATCTACTTTTATCGTCTTTGACAACCTGCCTTTTTTTGCAGCGCAATGGAATTTGTATTGGGTCATGCGTGGCTCCAATTTTGTGCGATATATTTTTAGCAAAAGTAGATCAGCTGTTAGATAGGTATCTTAATGGGAGGGGTTGGTTTTAAAGGTTTTTAGATATGTAGACGATTTTTAGTGCTTTTAAAAAGGCAGACGACCTTTGCCTACCCCTCTACTGTTGGAGAAGTTATAGACGCTTTTAACAAACATGGACTCGGGCTAAAATTCACCCATGAACTACCTTACGCAGCTGTTTTACAGTTTTAGATCTAAAACTAACGTTCTCTGAAAGACACGTCTGCTGGGCCTGTTACCCTCGTGCAAAAAAGGATTTGCTGCCTTATGATTCGGCACACTCGAAGACTGTTAAAAGAGCCATTGCTTCGCACTGTTCGGAATCCTGTCTCAAAAAATCGTGCCCGCATCAGATGCAATCAAGTTTTCAGAATCCGATTAGCCGACTTTTGGCGGCGGGTTTCCCCCCTTCGGTCTTGATTGCTGTTGCTGAAACCCTGCTTCAGAAATTGAAGACTAGTACAAGAAGACTGAATGATGACCGTCGGAAGGCTGATAAGCCTGTGGTTTTGTCATACCTGCAAAAGACTTCTCACAATATCAAGAATGTTGCCAGCAGGCATGGGGTGTCCGTTGTATTTTCGGCACCCAACAAGCTGGGAAAGTTGTGCCCACGCATTTGTGGCTCCATGAAAAGAGGATGCCAGATACGACATGCCACACCGTTTGTCAAGTGCTCAACAGGCGTGATCTATGCCATTCCCATGACGTGTGGAAAGATCTATGTAGGCGAAACTGGCCGTTGCATCATTGAACGATTGGGGGAACATGCCCGAAATTTAAGTCAATTAAAAGATAAGTACGCACATTTGGTTGCGCACGTAATTAAGTGCAGAGGATGCGTGGCTCGTTTGGCTGAGACTAGGATTCTAGGCAAGAGTGCCGACAAGACTGCGCGTGTTAGCCTGGAAGCCTACTATATCAAGAAATATGCAGACACTTGCATCAGCATTCCCTCGTTACCGCTTTTTGTAGCTGAAATAGACTTTTTGCAAGCAGCTAACGTTTCAGTGCTTGCTGATATCCTCCTTTTTCACCTCTGTTGCTCGCCTTATTTAAGGCATGCCTCCGCTCAATAAAATTCAGTTGTCGGTCAGTGCTCGTGTCGTGTATTGTCCTTCTTGTGTGATTGCATGTTTTTGCGCTGCTCCGTTCCCTTGGTTAAAAAATGATGAAAGTGTCACTGAAATTTGCCCTACCATCCGGACAAACGACCGGTGAATTTTCTAATGGTGTAGCATTAAAATCCTCACCGGGAAAAAAAAAAAGTGTCATCAGTCCTAAAATTTACCGATAGGCTGGAAACAAGTGACGTTTTTTGCGATAAAAGCGTCCACAGCTTCTAATGTTAGCGTATTGCCAATTAACACATAATGTAATTATCAGTCTCCGTGAATTATTTTAATCCATTTAGTCAATATGCACTAGCTATGAGAAATCATTAGTGTTATGAAGGCCGAGATATTTGTAACGGCTGAGAGGCGGGACGAAGAGCCCTGCGAAAAGTACGTGCAGCATATGTCAAAAATATATACCACAAGAGCGCAGGCAGAGTAGAAATGCGCTCTGGCACCCACGATAGTTATTCGTTTCTGAGAAGCGAGGATGAGAGTTTTTTTCATCTTCAAGAATTTTAAGATGCTGAAGATGCAAAACGAGTCACACTGCATCGCATGGAAGCAGCTCCATTGGGTTACACGATTTAGACAAAGGCTCACATAATGAAATTAACCTCCTCACAGATTATCTTTTTCAAACTTTTGTAGATTTTCTTTTTACTAGCCTATTCAACTAGCAGGAAGGAAACTAAAAAAAGTGATATCTGACGCGTGCGGAGATATTCAAAAAGTGCACCATCGATTGATGGATGGATGGATGGATGGATGGATGGATGGATGGATGGATGGATGGATGGATGGATGGATGGATGGATGGATGGATGGATGGATGGATGGATGGATGGATGGATGGATGGATGGATGGATGGATGGATGGATGGATGGATGGACGGACGGACGGACGGACGGACGGACGGACGGACCAGGGACGGACGGACAGACGGACACGGACGGACGGACGGATGAGAGCGTCCCCTTTTAAACTGGGAGGTGGCAGTTGCCGCCATGCTCGTTTCTTTATAGTTGTATTGAATAAATTTGAAGAAATAAACAGTTTAATCCTAACCTTATGTCACCACTGATTTTCAGCCGCCAATCTTCGAGTCGCTTTTTGAAAACGTCGTGGAAAAAAAATCGTTCACATACTATCTCTAAACCTAAGGACTGAGGGAGAGTGACTGTGCCCGCATTGATATCCGGATGGATACCACCACATTCTGGTATAAGATGTTCAGTTGTTTCGACAGATTTATCACACACTGCACAAGCGTCATTTCTTCGGTTAAATTTCTTTTTGTAACTTCCGGTTGTAGGGCACCCTCACATGAGTGCGCCAGGGCATAGCGGTTGCAGCAGAAATGAATTCGGCGCTAATCTCACCTACAATCCTTTATGAACAGTTTTGAGGCAGAAATGACGCCTTGCTTAACTTGCGCACAAATAGAGTAGAAGGCAGCAACCGGTGCGCACAAAAGGGTGAAAAGATTTTTTTTTCTCATTTCATAGGCTTTCACATGCATTTCAAGTAAGGTACTGAGGCTTAACTGAGCAGTGAAATATTTTGCAGCGCACTTGTATCGAAAGATGATAAGGATTGTAAGCAAAAGTGAGCAATCGGCGCGTTGAAAAGCTTTAGAGGGTTTTTTTTTTTTCATTCCATAAGCTGACATGTGCATTTTACGAGTCGGGTGCTGAGAGCAAGCTGAGCAGTGCAATATTTGGCAGCGAGCTTTTACCGAAGGATTATAAGGATTATAAGCAGGAGGCACTAATCGGCGCACTGAAAAGCGTTAAAGTTAAATGATCTTTATTTTTAATTCCGTAAGCTCGCATCTCCAATTCAAGTGAGATAAGTATTCATTGAGACATAAATGAGCAGTGAAATATTTCGCATTGGGCTTGTACCGAAAGATTTAAGTAGAAGGTAGCAATGGGCGCGCTGAAAAACGTTAAAGAATTTTCCTTTCTCTCAATAAGTTCGCATCTGCATTTTAAATGAGTTAGTCTTGGAGACCTAACTGAGCAGTGGAATATTTGGAAGAGGGCTTGTACTCAAGGATTATGAGGATTGTAAGCACAAGGCAACAATGCGAGCACTGAAAAACGTTAAAGGGTTGTTTATTTTCTCAATCCTGTAACACTCATCTCAATTTCAAATGAATTAGGTACTGAGACCTAACGGAAGAGTGGAATGTTTGGATGTGGGCCGGTACCGAAAGATTATAAGGTTTCCCGTGTTCGCCGCGTCACAAGATGTCCAGGAGCAGACATCTTCCCATCATTCCTCCCGCTTTTGAAAAAGCCTTATGGACAAGGCGTCGATGCCGTCTTTTGCAAAGCATGCGTCAAAAAAAGTAAAATGTGTTCCAGGAGAAGTTTATATGCCTGAAAGCTGTTGTGTTACTCTTCCGGAATACTTAGTACAGCATTTAAAACGTAACGTTACGTTACAAGGAACGATGGAGGGATAGATGAATTTCAATTTTAGCACGCGATTTTAACTTCACAAACACTGAGTGGCAAACTCTTTCATTGAATTCTTTCTATACCGCCAAAAATTCAATAATCAACATGGCGTTTTTTTACTTCTTACAGGTGATCGATATTTTCACAAGGTTCTCAAAGCTCATGAGAACGATCTTTGATCGTTTATGTGAACGCTTGTGTTTGTCTTCTGTCGTCCGTGCGTTTTTTTTTTTTTGCGCTGCATATTTCCTCTTCTGTGATCTTTGATCTATTTTCCTGAATACAGCGCCAATCAAAATAAAATGGCATGGTAATTAAAAACCGGATATTCTCATCACAAAGCTGTAGAGCTTTGGATGTTGAACATGATTAAAGTGGGCTAGATCAACTTCTAATCGTTACCCAGTTTTTCGAGTATGGATGGTGTATCTATTCTAAATATTGTAACGTGAAGATGTGCACACCAAAAGGGAAAAATATATTTACAGGGAAACAGCTTACAGCCACGCAGCCGAACAACCGGGCACGCGAAGCCCAGCAGCAGAAACGCACTTCGTCCTCTTCGCGTTCCAAGCGCGAGCGCACCAAGCACGAGCGTTCCAAGCACAAGCACAACCGTAGCATAACTCCCGGCGGCAAAAGCACCGTCCCGGTGCTAAGTGGATGATGTAGCAGGCGTGTGGTACGGTTTGAGACGGACTACATGAACGACGTCAGTCAAAGGGCTAGTGGACGACGTCGGAGCATGAAGAGGTGTAATCTCGTAGGTCACGTCGGTCACCTGACGGAGAACTCGATAAGGGCCACTGTACTGACGTAGAAGTTTCTCAGAGAGACCTACACGGCGAGAAGGAGACCAAAGGAGGACGAGTGAGCCCGGCGGATAGTGTACTGGGCGATGCCGGCGGTCGTAAACTGACTTCTGGTAGGTCTGAGATGCGGTGAGCCGGTCTCGGGCGATTTCACGGGCCATAGTTGCTCGGGAGATGGCGTCACGTGCATACTCTGTGGTCGAGGCAGTAGAACTCGGTAGTAATGTATCCAATGGCAGCGCAGGATGCCGACCAAACAGAAGGTAGAAAGGAGAATAGCCGGTGGTATCATGCCGCGACGAATTATAAGCAAATGTTACATAAGGCAAGGCAACGTCCCAATCGCGGTGGTCGGGCGAGACATACATGGATAGCATATCGGTCAGAGTCCTGTTGAGGCGCTCGGTAAGCCCGTTCGTCTGGGGATGGTAAGCTGTAGTGAGCTTATGCTGCGTGCCACAGGACCGGAGGATATCGTCAACTACTCGGGACAAAAAGTAGCGGCCGCGGTCCGTCAGCAATTGGTGTGGAGCGCCGTGGTGAAGGATTACGTTCTGCAATAGGAAGTCGGCGACATCGGTTGCGCAACTTGCTGGTAACGCACGCGTGATAGCGTACCGGGTCGCATAGTCGGTCGCGACAGCAATCCAACGGTTGCCGGAGCAGGACGTCGGGAAAGGTCCGAGAAGGTCGAGTCCAACACGGTAGAATGGTTCGAGAGGTACGTCAATAGGCTGTAGAAGGCCAGCAGGCAACGTTGATGGTCTCTTCCTGCGTTGACAGAGGTCGCAGGAGGCAACGTAACGCCGAACAGAGCGGTACAGACCAGGCCAAAAGAAGCGGCGTCGGACCCGATCGTATGTGCGGGAGACGCCGAGGTGGCCTGCGGTCGGTAGGTCGTGTAGTTCCGCTAGGACAGATGAACGGAGACGCTGGGGAACGACTAGCAGGAGCGGAGGTCCGTCAGGACGAAGGTTGCGGCGGTATAGGACACCATCCTGAATGACGAACAGTTGCAATGAAGGATCTCAGCTGGCACAGTTGAGGCGATCAATGAGAATACGCAAGGAAGAGTCTTGTCGCTGCTCGTCCGCGATGTTAACCAGATCGGAGATAGCGAAGAGGCACGGGCCGAGGTCGTTGTCTCCAGGATCAGGCGGCTCTACAGGGTGCCGAGACAGGCAGTCGGCGTCTTGATGGAGACGCCCTGACTTGTAATGAACAGTGTAAGAATACTCTTGGAGGCGCAACGTCCAACGTCCGAGCCGGCCTGTGGGGTCTTTCAGTGAAGACAGCCAACAAAGGGCGTGGTGATCGGTCACTACGGAGAATGGACGGCCAAACAGGTACGGTCGGAACTTAGCTACGGCCCAAACAAGAGCTAGACACTCGCGCTCTGTAATTGAGTAATTTCGCTCAGCTGTAGAAAGGAGGCGGCTGGCATATGCAATAACGCGTTCTTGCCCTTGGTGACGTTGGGCTAGCACGGCGCCAATCCCATAACCGCAGGCGTCTGTGCGAACTTCAGTCGGAGCCGACGGATCAAAATGGCCCAGAATAGGTGGGGAGGTGAGTAAGTCGACTAGCGAAGAAAAGGCCTCCTCTTGGGCAGGGCCCCAGGTAAAAGGGGTGTCTTTCTTTAGAAGGGCGGTCAGGGGGCGAGCGGTGCCGGCAAAATTTTTGATGAAACGGCGGAAGTACGAGCAGAGGCCGACGAAGCTGCGCACATCCGTAGACGACTGGGGAATAGGGAAGTCCTTGACGGCTTTAACTTTAACAGGATCCGGGCGGACACCAGAAGCGTCGACTAGATGTCCGAGAATGGTGAGTTGGCGGCGACCGAATTGACATTTCGACGAATTGAGCTGTAGCCCGGCTCGACGGAAGACCGAAAGAATGCTCGCCAGTCTTTCGAGGTGCGTGGTAAACGTGGGTGAAAAAACCACAACATCGTCGAGGTAACATAGACATGTGGACCATTTAAAGCCGCGAAGCAAGGAGTCCATCATTCTTTCGAAGGTAGCTAGCGCATTACAGAGACCGAATGGCATAACTTTAAACTGATATAAGCCGTCCGGTGTGACGAATGCCGTCTTTTCGCGGTCATTGTCATCAACAGAGATTTGCCAATACCCGGACCGAAGGTCAATTGAAGAGAAAAATTTGGCTCCGTGAAGGCAGTCCAAAGCATCGTCTATTCTTGGGAGTGGATAGACGTCTTTTTTTGTTATGGTGTTTAGGTGCCGGTAATCAACGCAAAAGCGCCAGCTGCCGTCCTTCTTTTTAACCAGCACAACTGGTGAGGCCCAAGGGCTCGACGAGGGCTCTATGATGTCTTTACTGAGCATCTTGTCCACCTCTTGCTGTATGATGGTGCGTTCTGTACTGGACACTCTGTAGGGTCGTCTGTGAATAGGAGCTGCGTCACCGGTGTTGATGCGATGCGTGACCACAGATGTTCGAGCCAAAGGGCGGTCATCGAAGTCAAAGATGTCGCGAAAAGACGACAGAAGATACCGAAGGTCGTGAGCTTGCCCTGGTAAGAGGTCAGCAGCAATCATTTTTGCATATTCATCAGGTGGTGGGACGTCAGAGTCGCGGCAGTTCGACGAGGGTGGGACGCTTCTCACCGCCGATACGACGCATTCGGCAGCAGGGCACAGCGTGGCGAGCGACATACCTTGTGGGAGCGGCTGAACGTAAGAGGCAAAGTTGAGAACCGGAAGGGACGCTTGATTTGCCGACATGGTGACAACTGTATGCGCAAGGGCAACACTGCGTGTAAATGGCACATCAGGAACCGGAGTAATGATGTAGTCACCATCGGGAACTGGCGGGACCGAGGAGAAACGGACATAAGTGGCGGCATCGGGGTCCAGGCGGACAAAGTCGGCGGTGCACAGTCGGTGAACAATTGGATCCGGTGGCTCTGAAGGAACAGGTAGAGCGAGTTGAACGATGCTTGTGGCGCAATCTATAAGGGCGGAATGGTCGGTGAGAAAGTCAAGGCCGAGAATGATGTCATGAGGGCAGTGTTCGAGGACAGTGAAGAGCACAGAAGTATGGCGGCCGGCTATTGAAACACGAGCAGTACACATTCCGACGACAATAGACATACCGCCATCTGCAACACGGACCACAGTTGAGGGGGCAGGAGTGAGCACTTTCCTTAGGCGACGGCGAAGACGAGCATTCATGACTGAGACGTGCGCTCCAGTGTCGATCAGAGCGGTAACAGGGACCCCGTCCACGTCGACGTTAAGGATGTTCCGATGAGCATGAAGAGTTAAAGGAGGGTTTTCTGGTCGGGTCGTCAGAGCAGCATCACCCCCAGACGCTGCAGCCATCAGTTTTCCGACCGGGAGCGGGCATATGGGGCCGGCGACGAAGGGCGGCGAGGTCGGGGCGATGGAGATCGACGGCGCTGAGGTGACGACGAACGGTTGGTAAGCGGGGTCTGAGCGTTGTGGCCAGAAGAGGTCGTTTCCGAGGGCGAGGGAGAGCGGCGGGAATATGCAGAACCCGGCTGGTAGCGGCTGTAGGTCGAGGACGGACGGCTTCGGCAGTGTCGAGATATGTGGCCAACTCGGGAGCAGTTAAAGCAGATGGGCCTGTCATCAGGTGTTCTCCATTCATCTGGATTGCGGCTGCGTCGAAGGTAATATGCACGTTCAGAACCGAGCTCCGGGGACATGCGGCGAGCATATGGGGCACTAACTGAGCAAACAGGTTGAATCCCAAGATTGGCAAATTCTTTGCGAACGACAGCCTGTATAAGGGATACTGCTGGAGTACTGTTTGTTGCGGGTGGATGAAACGCAACGGGGGACATTGCCTCTACTTCTTGGCGCACAAGTCGTGTCAGGCTCTCAGATGTCGGCAGACGGCTCGGTGGAGTCGAGTCTACACAGGACGACGTCGCAGTCGTATTCGGCAACCGCGTGAACTGCGGAGAAATTCGGCGGCTCTTCACTTGTTCGAACCGGCGGCATTCCTTGATGATTGCGTCAACCGTTCCGCAGTCCTTGTATACAAGAAGGTTAAAGGCGTCATCTGCGATGCCTTTGAGCACGTGACCTACTTTGTCGCACTCTGACATAGTGGCGTCGACTTTCATGCAGAGAGCTAATATGTCCTGAATGTATGATACATAGGACTCTGTGGACGTTTGTGCACGGCATGCGAGCTCCTTCTTCGCAGCGAGCTGACGCCCGAATGGCTTACCAAACAGGTCACAAAGCTTGCGCTTGCAGAGATCCCAGCTGGTGGGTTCATCCTCGTGGGTCTCGAACCATACCCTGGCAGTGCCCGTCAGGTAGAAGATGACGTTGGCCAACTTTAGGGTCGGGTCCCACCTGTTGTGTGTGCTCACGCGCTCGTACATTGCGAGCCAGTCCTCCACGTCGACGCCGTCCGTTCCGTTGAAGGTCCCAGGATCTCTCGGATGGGCAATGATGAACGCCGGGTTGGCGGACGCCGACGGAGCGGCCCCTTCGCTGGTCATGGTTGAAGAGCCGGCGAGCTGACAACCGCTGCGAAGTTCCGTGCTTGCTGTGGCTGTACCCAGCACCTCACACCAATAATGTAACGTGAAGATGTGCACACCAAAAGGGAAAAATATATTTACAGGGAAACAGCTTACAGCCACGCAGCCGAACAACCGGGCACGCGAAGCCCAGCAGCAGAAACGCACTTCGTCCTCTTCGCGTTCCAAGCGCGAGCGCACCAAGCACGAGCGTTCCAAGCACAAGCACAACCGTAGCAATATGCTTGATTTTTACTGTGGTCTTTTAAAAAACGCAATTTTTTTTGCGTGAATTACTTCCGAATTCCCCTTTAGTTGGTCGGTTGGTTGATTTGGGTTTAACGTCCCAAAGCGTCTCAGGCTATGAGGGACGCCGTAGTGAAGGGCTCCGGAAATTTCGAACACCTGGGGTTCTTTAACGTGCACTGACATCGCACAGTACACGGGCCTCTAGAATTTCGCCTCCATCGAAATTCGACCGCCGCGGTCGGGATCGAACCCGTTTTTGATTACTTATCGATTTTTAATTTCTTTTATATCCTTACTTTTATTTTAATGCTATCGCATTAATAGCCTCACCGCAAACAAAAAAGTGGGATAGGCCATAAAATGCTCCCATTGGCTGGAGAGAAGTGACGTCACTAGACAAGCTAATTCGCATTTGCCGGAGGTAGAGGACGAAACCAAACCAGGAAGTGATGTCACTTCTGGTAAAGCCATCCCCAACTTCTAATACTACCGCATTACCAACGCTTAATGTGAATTATTGGTTTTATCTCTACCTGCCATAGCCTTATGCGAGCCTGCAGTATGTAAAAAAAACAGAGGGATAGATCACTTTTCCCGCCGGAATTCGCAGAAATATTTGTGCATCGTAACGCGTGGGCGTCTCGAGAGACGTTACACAAGCAGCGAGAGCTCAGAAGGTTAAAGACCAAATGGACCGTAAAGGCCTCTTTGAAACCGGTAATAAATGAAGTATTATAAAAGGCCTAGGTGAAAACAAATTCGTGAAAGGAAATATTTTGTGATACGCTCCTCGCCTCGTTCATGAAAACCTCGAAACATCTTATTTTCCCTGTGGACGACTTTATAATAGAGAGCAAATGTCTACTTAATAAGCCGCTAGTTTGCTCTCGCTTTAACGATTACTTCTCCTTAATATCCACAGAGGGCGCTAGTCCTCTCCCATCCTTTTTTCCTACTACTGTCCGCCATATCTAATGTTTTCCAAGAGTGTCGCCTCGAGGCTAAAATGGGTCCCAGCGAGATTCCTCAAGTTTTTGCTTTTATTCGCTAGATCGTTATTGCACAGTTCTTCACTTGATGACTGGATAACTGCCGAGATCTAGTCATCATCAGCCTGACTACGCCCACTGCAGGACAAAGGTCTCTCCCATATTCCTCCAATTAATCATGCCTTGTGCCAGCTGCGGTCACAATATCCCCACCAACTTCTTAATCTCATCCGCCCACCTACCTTTCTGCCACCTCCTGCTACGCTTTCCTTACCTTGTAATCCAGTCTTGCCTTCGCATCACATGCCTGCAAAATTCCATTTCTTCATCTATGAGACTTTCTTAGAGACTTCCTCATAGACACTTCCTCGTAAGGCAGGGAGGGTTTGTGCATGGTCCAGCAAGAGTCCTTTTTGCACTCGAAATGCAGCCGTTAGTCCCGTTTTCAGCGACGTTCGCTGGCAAATAGTGGCTCCTATAGGTCCTTCTTGTCCAGGCATGTCATCTTTATTGAAGTATAGGCTCGATTCCTGATATAAACAGCCTTTTCGTTGTCCTGCAAGCGTTCCATTGCAGCGGCAAAACTTCCTGTTGCCAAGCGAAATTCGCCGAACAGCCTAGGACCGCCTGTCAGCTCTGCGGGGAGGAGGCCACAGCGTATCATACCTCGTGTGGCTGGCAACGCTGCACGGCAGTCCCCAGTATACAAAACCCTTCACAGGAGCAGTCGGAGGAGGCTTCGTCAAGCTGAAACCTGAAAGACAAGCGACGCCGGGTAGGTTGGGCGAGAGCTACTGCAGCCTCCGCAGCGGCCCTGGACAAGGGACACAATCGAAAGAGAAGGCTTTGCTCGACTTTATAAACGTTTTTCATTGATCCTGTTTTGATGCTGTGTCTGTATCAATGGCACCAGAAATACTATGCGGCGACACTCAGGGGCTTTTCAATCTGGTTCAAACATCCACATAACAGCGCTGCTAAGATACATTTCTACAGCAAAACTCTGACAACAACATCTCAAGGTGCCGGCGAAGCAGTCGCAGAAGAGCAAGCAACATAGTTCTGCCTTCGCCGATTTCTGTTTGACTAGTTCGCGGCGCCGCCGCAGCATGTCGTCATTCGTGAAAATCCCCAATACATCCAACCACTCAAGCTAGGTGTCCCAATGACTGGCTCGCTAGCCACACCAGGCTAGGCATCCCCATTCTTTAGGATCTTCCCCAGCACGTCCGTAACGTGCTGGGCAGAACGGGTAAAAGGCGGCAGTACTGAAAACAAACGGGCGGAGGACCAAATGTTGAATAAAATATTTCACTTTCTCCCCAGTCCACTGCGGAAACTGATGCTAGGGCGCCCCGCCAAAAGACGCGTTATGCGTGCTCGCAGCTACATGCGGACGGAGTTCTCTGCCCTGTGAATACCTCATTAATAATAATGTCAATTAATATGGTTATTTGTTTTATTCGCTGGGCTATTACACACAATTCTGTATTGCGTCTTAAAAATTATCGCCCACATAGTTCTACATAATGGCCTTCTTGTCATCATGTCACCCTTCAGATGGGACTTTTCGCGTATCTCAGGCATGATTTCAATCCAGGAACTTAGCACCAATTATGAATACTGCTCTCTGTACTGATCGCCCCCCTACAGTGTCGCTTGAGTTTATCTTTTTTTTTCCGCGAAGTGCAGCAGGCCTTTTAAATCCCTTCGCTCACGTTACGTAGGTCACTTTTATGCCCCGGTACCACCGAAGCAAGCACAGCATAACACCTGCAGCAGCAGGGCGGCTGTTGCGGCGTGCGGAGAGCCTCCCTACGGGAGGCACCTTTCTCCGCTCGCATCGCGGTGGTGGTGCGTAACGGTCGAACCGAGATCCGATAGGCAGGAAGAGAGTACGGGGCCGGCGCGTTCCCTCGCTGTCCTGCGTCTGGGTCACGAAGACCAAGGGCCATCGTAGGTCGCGGGCGCAACATACCTAACTAACCACGCGGCTAACATGGGCTCCCTGCGCGTGCCGTGTACGGCGACTCTCTCCTCTAACGACGACCCGCACGCAGAACTTTGAACCCGCTCCTGCTCCCCTCGATGGGAGGGCGCTTTCCCCGACGTTGGCCCAAGTCTATGCAGCCGTACAGCGCTCGTGCAGAGGATTTGCCACGCGCGGGGTCGTTGACCGCCTCGAACGAGGTGCAGCTGCCTGCCGCCGCAAGCTGCTATGCAACGGAGATTCGCGAAACTTGGAGCTCTTTACAAAACACAAACGGAAAATCAAAAAGGGAAAGCAGGAATTACATGCGCGAACCGCCTCCTGGCTGGTTTGTTTTGGGTGCACTAGGGCCTTGGCAGGGTGACTGCAAGGTAGGCGCTTGCAGGCGAAAAAAAAAAAAAACTATGCGCGCGTGAGGGGCGAGCACGGAGGTGTGCGCGTCGGTGGGGTCATGATTACTGCTTCAGCCCAAAGATTCTCATTTTGTCGGCTGCATTTGATGTTGGCATCGTTTCAAATAGAAGGTACATATAGGTTGCATGGAAAATGCATGAGTGAAAGTAAGTACCGTTTACTCTGGGCTTAGTTGTGGTGTAAGCTTGTCATCGCTATAGCTTCAAGCTGTGGGAATCGCTTTGACGGTAGGCCATGATTTTAATTCTTTTTTTCCTCTGAAATTTGATTTTGCAAGAAAAGGTTCCGACATGCACGGGAGGCTTTGGGCGCTAATCTTCGCTCGTGCATTTCTAAAGCTCTGCTACAAGAGACGCATGCGTGACAAGCATGAAAATAAATAAATACGTAATTTGTTAGCTTCAAACCTTGAAAATAACTGTTACATTTATACACTCTTCGTGCTAAAACAAGCTTCATGAGTTCCTGCGACGTTATCACAAAGGTAAACTAGTGAACGACGCACCGTTGCAGGCATCGGTCACTTTGGGCCGATTTCTTTCGACCTTACTTCGCAGTATTTCGTAGTAAAAATCGCGCGTCATTTGCATCCACCCAAGCGCAGTCATACTGTCAAAGAAAGCTGTGCATCGTCCACAGAAACTCCACAGATGAAGAAAAATTCGTGCTGGCCTGGAGCTCAACCCTGGGACCACCGTCTGTCCTGGGCACCGCCTATGGCTGGACAAACAGAACATGATTACCGCGCGCCATGTAGGAAAAGGAAGCATTCATTCGTTTCAGGCTCGGGACACAAGTCGCAGTAGGTCATGTAAGAAGCACAGCCCTGAAGTAAGAATATGATGGAATCGTACCGTATAATCAGGAGAGTGAAAACTAAATCGTGAAATTAATCGCACAAGGACATTAAATACGCAATAACTGCAGCCGCCGAGAAACTAAGGGAAATAAGGAAGAAATCAAAATGGAAAGAGAAAAATGCATGACAATTCCACACTCGTGATTATGCTGATGGAGAGAGCTAGCTGGTTTTCTTCACGCATTTTTTCGGTTTTTTTTTTATTTTGCGATTCATGGTTTTGCATAAATAGCGAATTTTATTTGTGTGTCTTTCACTGATCGCTTCTGTTTCGCGGACCAAAACTGGAATATCCTGACGTCTTTCACCGCTGGCTTCTGCTCCGCCTTCCAATTCATGAGGAGCTTGCCATCTTTCATGGGCATCATGTTGCTCGAGCGCTCTTACCAAGGTGGTTCGCAGGTTCCTCATCTCTGCGTCGGCCAACGCCTTCTGGAAAGATAGACGGCCTCTGAACTCCTCCTGTTATGCAACCGCACTTTGCCCGGTTGACAACGCCATGATATCGATCGAGGTCACAGGCATCAAGAAGCGACGGCCGCGAGGAGTGGACACGGCGCTGGCCTCTCTCGAACAACACCCTATACACGCGGCGTAGACACAAATCTTCTTTTCTGTGCTGCACGTCGCATACGGTCGCCGTATGCCAAAATTTCTTTTCGACGTTGTGATAGTCTGTCTCTGTTTCTTACACTTTTAGAGCAGCAGGCTATTGGAATGGCCAAAAGAAATTTTGGCAATCAAGCTCTCTAATGAAATCTGTCGCAGATTTTGTGTCGACGCCGCGTTTATTTGATCTAATTCGATAGGCGCGCACCGCCTCCATACGCAATTCGATCTCCCTTCTGCTCCTCCCCGCACTCTACGTCATCTAGCACACACCTGGCTTCGTCCGGCGTTATCTTCTAAGGACTGGCGTTTGACCTCCTGGAACCTGTGCCTTAAGCGCTAGCGCTCTAAAATGGAATCAGTGCTGGAACATATGAATCTATTCCTCTAGAATACGTGGATTCTACAACAACTTAATCGCTTATGTATTGGCAGGACACGCATATTTGCGAATGAAAGCCCACATATATTTCAAATTGTAGCACATGTGCATTCTATTCGAGGGCTCACTTCAGATTCCCGACGCTCTACATTTAAGTCGCCTGTGTGAAATTTTTCTCTGTTATCTTCAGTAATGAATTTTTCCGACAGAAGCGCTGCTGTTTTCTTATTTATGACTTTTAATATTGAAATGCCCATGGCCCCATGCACTTCTTCGTTTTAGGTTTTCGTTTTATAGGGCTTAACGTCCTAATGCAACACAGGCTGTGAAGGACGCCGTAGTGGAGAGCTTCGGGTAATTTCGGCTACCTGGGGTTCTGACATCGCACAGCACACGGCCTCTAGCATTTCGCCTCCATAGAAATGCGACCGCCGCGGCAGAAATCGAAGCCGCCTTTTTCGGGTCAGCAGCCGAGCATCATAACCACTGAACCCTCGTGCACTTTTTGTCAAAACAACACGAACATTAAACCTGCCTTCAAGAGGGACGCTGTCTTGCTGACAGCGCCTGCCTTTACTTTCATTTGGCTCTGCCCTTCTGCGTGAAAAACAGGCCATGCATGAACACTTGAGAGTGGGTTTATATGCTACGTCCATGGTATACTCTTCACTTTCTTGAGTGTAATTGAGGGTAATCGTCGAGGGGGTGATAGGGTAATTGGGGTAATTCTTTCGCAACTTCCGCTCTTTGAAAGAGGACTTGAGTGCTCAATAAATCTCTTTCTCTTCGTTCACTGCTCGCACAGTAAGATGTTGGTGTCACACAGGTGACTTAGGCACCACATGGATTTTTCCGGGTCGCTTGTTCCACAGTGCAACAACGTGGAAAGTAATGAAGCCTCTTTTTTCCGGCACGTATACACGGAACATGTAGTATGATAAAGAAAACAATGCGGCAAGGGAAGTCTCCTGTACAATACAAGCGGGATGGAGGAAATGGGCGGTTGTTTCTAGCTTGGTGTAGTATACGACCAGAAGTTCCCTGTTAAGCTGAATAGGGCGAAGTGATGAAGCCAGTGATGAAGCCAGGAGCTGCTGTATGCTGTATGCAACTGAAGAGATACGCCTAAAGAAAGTCAACGTTGAAAGCATAAAAGTAACAAAAATTATAATGTTGACGTGGACGTGTGGAGTTATAAGAAGACATAATGTCCGAAAGGGCCACGTACAAGTGGTGGTCAAAGTCCCAGGTGTTGAAAGGAAAGTTAAAGAAGGAAGCCTTCGACGGCTTTCTCATGTAATCAAAAAGGATGACGAAAACATTAGAAAGAAAACAGATACAACTACGAATAACCTGAAGATGAACTGGGTTAATGATCGGGGTGAAGTTCACGCGGCTTACCAGAAAGATAAAAATGCGATTATACTCTAAATACTAAGCAAGCGGAAGAAGCATACTCTGCCGCATAGACAATATTCATGGGCAGTGTTTTACGCAGTTTGTGGTACGCCAAATTAACGGAATCCGAAATACACCAGACTAAGCGTTTTTTGTCTTTGACGAGAAAAAAAAAGAGTGCTAAAAAGGAGTTAAGAGAACAATGCGTGGTCCAAGAGGAAGCGAATGAACGTATATTTCAAATGTTTTTCAAATTGCAGCTTTGCTCGTTCCTATAGCTGTCAGCGGATAAACTTGAGCTGCTTTCCGTTTGTTTCTGTTGCTCGATGGATATGCTTCGAACTGAACTTATCCCTGAACACAGATTATCATTCCGTATTTTAACTTTACGGCCCCGGCATTTAAAAAAAAACTACTCTCTTTTTGTTGGTCCTCTATATACTTACTCAATGAACTGTCACAGTGTTGTGAATGTTACATTTGAAGTCAGCAAACCATGTACGCACTTGAACGCTGTATCATAAAAAAAGCTTTCCTTGATTCATACTTTACAGTGGGCTCACCTCAATGTCGCAAAGTCGACCGTATTCCTCAAACGCCGGTAAAACGTGGGTGGTTAAAAAAGGCAAACCATTTCAAGATTGAGTTTGTGGTTTACGACGCCAGCTCCACAGAGATGCCTCCTTTTAGTGAATAGTGTACTTCAAATTATTGCTAAAACCCCGAGCCCATTTACGCACCCATCCGGTTATAGTCTGGGGTAATCTTAGAAGCTGATGCCTGTAAATAGAGGGCTTCCTTTTTACTGTACTCAATTTCATTTTCGTGTTAATAGTTAACCCAAGCAACACCGCGCTCCGTGTTCCGTTTGTATCAAAAACTCGAGCCCAACCATGGCAGGGACGTGGTGTTGCTTGAGGTAACCAAAACAAGGAAAATGGAACATACTCCGAAACGAGTAGTTCTGTCACAACCGGCATGGTTAGTTCTCAGTGCGAGAGGCCCTATGCATCACTGTTATCACAGTGGCGCTTCCATTCATCCGAAACTGTCACATGAGCGCCATGTAATCACAAAAAATGTGCACCTTGATCGATCAGGCTGCACCTTCGGCAACTTGCATTACTTCCGTTGTCGCATATCAAGCGATCTTGTTGTACTGATGTCCTTCCTGAAATCCATGTTGAAAAATAGAAGCACCATTCGCGATCACCCGTTACTCTTCGTCACTGTCGTCCTTGAGGCTAATAAAAGTTCCTTTCCATCACCGCTTTAGGTGTGCAGCAGATGGCCCTCAGGTGGTTTTCCGGCAGTAGGGGAGGAAATTTCCCTTGCATGAAAAACGTTGTAGTTCCGAGCGCAGTATTGAGCAGTTCTGATACAGTGCAAGATATTGAGGTAACCTCTTGCGGCATCCAAAATTAAGAGACTCATACGACCACGCGTAAATAATGACACAACCGCTACACGACACATAAGTAGGTGATGAGACAGCAGAAAGGTAATCACCTCAGGAATGGGCCCGACTGCTGCGCATTCATAAGCTACTGCCCCAAGAATCTCGCTCCCACAAGAGAGCTTGAGGACAATGTGCGGAAGAAAGTTCCGAAGTCCAGATACTCCACGCTGTCACACTTACGCGCGAATAGGCGCTCAGAGACACCCTGTGCGCAGTAAGGCGGCTTATCCGGACGTCCTATGCACCTAGGCCCACAAAAGGGCAAAGGCAAATCCGCTGCACAATAGCCACGAGTCTTTGTCTTTTGTCTCCGGGTCAACACGTGCGGTACACACTTTTCTTCCTAGGTGACCGCCCTCGGCACGCCTCCTCTGTCTTCTCCCAGCCAAGCCGTTTTCCTCACGCTCGCCTTCCATCACCTCGGTTCCCTCGCGAGTAGTTGTTACACAGTTTGGGCCGGTTCCTTGTCTTCCCCCTACCTCCGCCATACATCCACCACCTTTTCTACAGCACAGCTAAGAGGCCTCAAGCTGCAACAAAAAACAACGGGCTCCTCGTTCCCAGGCGTACACAGCGTCTGCATACGTCACCGTACCTTCGTGCCTGTCTTCTCCGCCAGCTCATTGTCACCAGATACGATTGTGATCTTTCCTCTTGCCGACCCACTTCCTGTCTCGAGACGGCAGTGCACCGCGAACGACACCCGGCGGCATCGCAGCCCTCGCCGGAAGGAAGTACGTGTACACAGGCTGACCGGCGTGTGGAAATTTGATTTGCCAGGGCTTGTGCAAGTTCGCTTCGCATGCGATGAACGTCGGCTGCCCAGGAGTGTCTTGCAATGCACCGGCATCCTCCACGCCATGCACACGCCCGCCCGCCTGCCTGCTTCGCCACACTCTCCGCAACAGCGACCCTGCTGGACTTCACACATCGGAGGGCGCGGTAATGGTTATGACAGGCTGAACACAAAAGGGCCCCTTGCGACAGCCGTAAACAGCACCGGCGGCAGCGGCGACGCGCAGCCGTGGCTCTTGACCGATGACTCTCGGGGGCGTTACGGAGAATGAACGCCGCGCGATGGATTGCGTCGTGCGCCCTAGAGGCGTGTGGCTGGCCGAGCGTACGGCGCGTCCTGCATCGCAAATGTCCAGCACCTTGAGGGACTGTCCGCTGTCCGCTCACAGCCTCTACGCTGGGGAAGGTTTCGGTGTTCTCGTCGGTAATCGCGATCTGCACTTATTTTCTAATCTGCACTTATTTTCTAGCAGAGCCGGTATGAAGGGAATGTTTTTATTTTTAACCGTCTTTTCACATCTAAAGTAAATGTCGGCAAGGACCACTGTCACTGGACGGACACCGTTCCAATAATTTTTCTGCCCCTAGCGGCAGCAAAAAAAGAAGGTCGCTTTGATAGTGATTGCTTCATCGCTGTTGTAGTTCATCACTTGTGAGCTTCGTCGGTTAGAAAGAGATGTCTGTTCTTCAGCGAGATCGATGACCACGACCATATACGAAACGTGGAATAACGCTAACACTACGTTAATCTATATTAAACACATGGAAAAAATGGTACACCTAGTACCTTACGTTCCGCTGCATACGGGCTATTCACAAAACTAATCCTTAATGAAGACAGTGCAATCTTAGAGTTCACTCAACAAAAGTAAGAGTGGAGTAAAGTTGTAGGAAGACGTTCAGCATGGTTAGGCGCCCATTACCGATTTAAGGTTTACTTTTGACACTCCTGTTGGCTCTACAGGACACGAGGAGGGAAATGCATATTCCCTTTTAAACTCCGGTCATAACAAACTGGTTAAGAGGGGCATAGCAATCTCGTGCTTATGACAGGCGCTGAGCAAACCATGTCCGCACCACATGGGTGAGAGCGTCGACCTGCAGCTGAAAAGGTTGCGCAGAAGTGGATGCCCAAAGGCCTTCTTGGCGTCTGCAGCTGAAAGCTGTTTGAAGAATTTGCGGCCTCAAAGAAGAGTGTCTACCACGGAATAACAGAGGAGACCGTTAGTGGTCCTGCCTTGCATACACGGTATTTAACATAGGTTCAAGAAAATCGCCAGCAGGTTTGACGTGATGTCGTGATGTCAGCACCGAATAAACTGAGGAGCCTATGCCGAAAAGTCAACCCCAGGAGCAAGACCAAGAATGGTTGCGGCGTAAAGCACTGAGAAATTTTCGTAAAGTGCTGCCTGTGAGTCATCTACAAAATCCCACTTTGCTGTGGGAAGTCATATTTGGGACAGACCGGGCGCGGCCTTAACGAGCGGTTAAGAGAGCGCCGGAATATATGTGACGCTTTGCAAGCGCCTGCGTACCTGGCAGCCCATTTCTCTCGGTTTGGGAATGTCGGATCAGAGACGGATTTCTGCGAAATGATTTGGGAGGCTAGGTTTGAAGAAACAACCGCCTTGGCTAAATAGGATAACGCTTTGAAAACGGAAATTATTGAAGCCTTCACAATGACGTCGAGACATGAGGGAGCATGCATCAGTGTACCTTCCGTGGCTCTCAGCAAGAACGAGATGCATTTACTAAATCAGGGCAGCAAGAGCAGAAGATAGGTTCTGAATGCTCGGAAGCACACTTGCTAACAATACGATGCACGTGGCACAACCCGCACGGAGCCCACAAGGGATTTGGGGCTGGCTCAGATATCATCTCGACTACGCATTCGCAAAAGTATGCCGAGTTGCAGTACATCACAGCCTCAACGCGGACCCGACGCAGCCGTTTCTGAAAACAACCTGTTCTACTTTGGCTTGCCTCTTGTAATCAAGTGATTCTACTTTCATTATCCTTTGAGTTTTCTTTTTCCTTATGCCAAGAATGAACCTTCAGATGGTAGTGTGCGACAAACCGTGTTGAACGTCTTCCTTGGTTTCTGTTCTTTTTTTGTAAAACTATGCAGCGCCTGCTTGGTTTAGTTTAAGGTTTGGTTTATGAAGGTTTAACGGCCCAAAGCGACTCCGGCTATGAGGGACGCCGTAGTGAAGGGCTCCGGAAATTTCGACCACCTGGGGTTCTTTAACTTGCACTGACATCGCACAGTACACTGGCCTCTAGAATTTCGCCTCCATCGAAATTCGACCGCCGCGGCCGGGATCGAACCCGCGTCTTTCGGGTCAGCAGCCGAGCGCCATAACCACTGAGCCACCGCTGCGGCGCAGCACCTGCAATTTACTCCTGTGTAAACCAACTAGCCCTAACACAAACTATAGTTACAGGCTAGTTTCCGAAATGTACTAGACAAGCTACTGTATTAATACTAACAATCATATTGTTATGTGACGCGCCTCGAGCGTTACAACTCGCACTCTCCCTTGCCTGTTTGGTGCGCACCGGGACTGTGCTTTTGCCGCAGGAAGTGGGGGGGGGGGGGGGGGGGGTGTAGTGCTACGGACGCCATCGATCTTCTGTCTAGAAGATAACCTCTGGTGCGTGTAGCCTTTACGTAACAATATTATCTAAAAATACGCAATATTCACGTGTTTGTGTACACACGTGAAGTTTTTCTCTTTTTTTTTTTTGCTGCAGTGTCCTTTGGCTATGTTGACTATGCTTTTCTTTTGTGGCCTACAGTGCTTATCGAATCAATTTTACAGCCCCGTACATAATGCCAATCGGGAGATTTATACGTATTGAAATAAATAAAATAAATATATAACCAGCCCCTGTACAGGGCGTGTCACGTAACTTTGACTAAGGCTTTAGAAAGAAAGGCACACTGGTGATGCGTGAAACCAACCTCATTATTTGCCGTTCTTTTGCGCAACTGAGAGCATGCTTACATTGCGCCTGATCAGTTATTTTTTTAATAGTAATCATACCTAATTCGTAATATTCGTTATAGGCCCACTCATCTCGTCAAGTTTAAAGGGAATAAGAAACTGCCACCTAAGTTTTTCGCAGCAACGTACCTCTTGCGTTACCCATTTTTCCTAGGCTATAAAGAAGGCCGGCGAAAGATGAAATCAATCATGGCACCTCACTGCAGCGCTCCCAACCTTCTTACGAACGAACGAAGCGTGCGCTGACCGCACGCTACGTCGGCACAAAATTTGTCGCTATACCAATTGCCGCTCATTCCAGGCAAGCATGTACCCTTCCTTGTGCCACGCTACCTATGTGCGTATTGGGTCATATCTCCTCGATCTCATCAAATCCTTATCGGCCCCTGAAGTCAAATACACGGTTATCTGCACCTGAACGCTCTGCATTTCGATATTTCCTTAGCGGTGGCGAATTGCTGCTAGCAGCCCCCGTTTCCAACGAGCGGTTGTTGCTCAATAGTAGGTAGCTTCTCACCGGTAACTGAAATGCTGTCCCGCCAGCGCAAGCGTCAATCGCGATAAAGAGCCGCCAGAAAGCGAACTCGTTCCTTCACGTTATGGGTCACCCGCGGCGTCCACAGCTGCGGGCGTCTAACAGCGCGGCATTAATTTTTCCCGCCTCGGGGCCTTCGGAAGGGACCCCACCTCTGACGGGGCCGGAAAGCGCGGCAGCCGTGCTGTCGCGCCGTCTGCCCGTTGGGCGCGCGCGTGCGGCAAAACGCTTCCGCGATCGCGGTGCGCGATACACGGCGGAGCTGCTGTGTGGCACCGGAGAGTGTCGCCCATGTTGCGCAGTGCGTTCTCGTGCTGCTCTAGCAACGACCCGGAAACGCTGCAGCGGTGGAACGCGCGTCTCCGACTGGGCTCGCCACCGTCGACTTTTACTCTCGTAAACAAATGTGGAGACCCGCAGAGTATACAAGGGTGCAGTCGGGATCCAAGCACCTCTTTGGCGTGGTCGACGTAGCAATGCCGAAGCAAACGGCAAAGCTTGAATATTACGGCCAGAATATTACGGCCAGCTGTCATTCCTTTTTGAAACAGTTGAACTGCGTGCTCTCTGATCCCAAGCTCCTTGGACGGTGGCGCCACCTTTCTCTCCCACGGGAGGCCTGCAGAACGGTGGCCCGCGATCTTCACTCTACAATGGCCGCATAGGTTCACATAGTAATTTTTCAGCCTGTTAGTGGACTCAGCGTCGGTGTGTCCGTAACAGATCACGGGACCACCCCATGCGCGTGCCTCGCGCTGTCAGTGTCGTCTTCAGGTGGGGAGCGCGGGGAAGATGACCAACACGTGCACGCAGGCAGTACTTCACGCGCGGTCGGAAGGCGCCACCAAACGCGGTGATGTCTGTCGGATTCCGTGCGCGTCTGTGCAGGAGTTTTAAGCGTTTATAAGAAAAGGCACGGTAGCAGCCGTGCAACGGGTTGACACCAGGACAGTAAACGATGGAAAAGGGCGCCGTTGCATTACTCGGTAAAGCGTTACTATAGTGCAGCTGAAAAAATTTGACGCGATTACGCTGTTCGGCAGAAGTAATCGCAAATGCGTCCCCCGAGCAGACGCGCACCGCTAACGCCGCCAGCTGCGTAAGGTAGCGAAGCAGAGGCGCCGTCCGGACGTCAACATGTTCCAGCTGGGAAACCAGCCTTAATACTTAATTAACGTAAAAATACGCAAATAATCACGAAATTTCTTCACCTAATCGCAGATCCCCGATATGCGCTGTGCTAACGCGTTAGGGAGGGTCGTTATAGTGCTGCGAGCTTTTTGGCCTATGCCACGCACCTCCCATATTGTCTCCTAACATACTGCCTTTCCTTCGCCATCCACCATGCCGAACAAGAGGCACGCCTGGCTAACTATCTGGCGCCTATGTTCTAGTTTATCTCAACGTTTCCTAATACATCATCATCATCAGCCCAACTATGTCCTGTGCAGGACAAAGGCACCTTCGAGTGCCTTGCGATCAGCATTATGCTGCGCCAGCTGCGGACATCGTATGCCTGAAAGCTTCCTCATCATCCACCCATGTGGCAACCTGACCCCCCTGCTACGCTCGCCTTCATTTGTGACCACTCCGTTGCCCCGAGAGAAAATTTCACGCCCCGCCCGTGTCCCTTGCTTCTTCCTTATTTATTTATTTATTTGAAATACTGCAGACCATGCATGGTCCTAGCAGGAGGGGCACATTCAAACATTTTTACTTAACAAGATATGACAAGCATATGCAGATAATATTGGTAGAGGCAAACAAATAAAAACAATATTCAAATGTGAACAAATAAATACACGCATCGTAAAATATACCACATAAAAAAACGATGAATAAGGAACTCATGAAATAAGTATGTGACGCTCCAATTCGGGTGCGAAATTGCCAGACAGAAAGATGTTAGAGGCTAAGGCATTCCACTCGGGCACAGTTCTGGGAAAGAAGCTTTTTTTAAATCTGTTTGTGCGGACGAAAATTGGGGCCAAAGGCTGTTCCTGCGTGTGTCTGGTCCTTTTGACGCATGTAGGCAACTTCGTTTTTATTTTTCCTTGTAGGGATTGATTAAGCAAGGTGAGGCCACTAAACTTCCCTCGGGATTCTAAAGTGTGTATGTTGCATTCCTTCAACAGCATACATGGTGAATCATGCAGCCTTCTATATTTGCCAAAAATATATCGCACAGCTTTCCTTTGCACACGCTCGAGTTGTACTATATTTTTTTTTATTATGTGGGTCCCATACAACCACCGCATAGTCCAGTTCAGCCCTTACGCAGTTGTTATAAGCCAGATGTTTAGTACTGGCAGGAGCAGTCCTTAAGCTTGCGCTTAATCAAGATGTCATGAACTCGATTTTGTTATATCACTGACTGAACTTTCTTCCTGTCTCTTAGCGTCACCCCTACTTTTCCACTAAGTCCCATAAAAAAGATGCGCCCTTTCTTCATTACATTGGTTTGTGGGTTTTTAACAGGACTCTTTCTTCGGTGACTACAGCAGGTACAAGAGCTCATGATTCCGAGAGCTGTGCCCTGAAAATGCAGATCTCAAATAATCTCCTTGAAAGTTTGTGAAGCTTAGTAGGGAGCCCTCGGCTGTACATGTAAACATTTAGAAATACTAATACCGTTGCAATAGCGGGCCATGGCCACGCCTGCCCTGCTTCGCAATGGTCTGTCCGCGCTAGTTTCGACACCGCGTCAGGCGCGTGCGCACGGCGACCTGGTCATCGCATTTTGCTCCTTCGGTGCCATCTGACCGCAGCGCAATTTAGAGCAGGACGTGGATAAGAAGAGGCGCCGCTGAAGCATTGCATAGCGATGCAGAGCAAAGCAAGCCGATCCCAAGTCGCGATATGGTGAGATTGCATGCGCAACTGTAGTGGCGGCAATGCGGCATTGCAGCTTGCAAGCAAGGCGCGCTGGGATCCAGGACACTGCAAAGTGATGAACATTGACATTAGCTGACTATTCGTTACGATCCTTTTACTTTTGTTTCGCCCAATAGGTAGCGAATTCGCTCAAAGTCAAATGTAAACAGACTGGCCCAAACGAGAGCACTCACTCAGCGACGAGATTATACTCCAAAGGACTACTCTCGCCGTTACAAGAGATTACTCTGCTCATGGTACGTTACAACTTACACAAGGAAGAATCTAACCTGAACGAGATTTGGCCCTTTGTATTAGGAGAGACATGTTCCTGCAAGCAGTCATATTGAAACACAGCCCACGGGACACGCAGTTTTTCACCACTCACACGCGATGGCAAGTTTCTCCGTTCAGACCTCATTGCCTCATCGTTGGACTTAAGGCCAGTGATCAAATCGCGTGCGAAAGAACTCTGAAACCAAACGGGGCGACGAAAAGAAGGCGCGTCGTAACGTCTTGCGCTGATTGCGTTTAGGTTTAGCTTCACCGTATGGGAAACGCGCTGAAGTTTGCGGTGCCGATTGCAGCGCCATAACACACTGCCTAGCGAGAAGAGCAAGCAGTTTTGGGTAATACTCTTAGTAATTTTCCGCGCCACCTTCAGGCGCTTATTGGCGTGAGCCTCTGCGCTCTGTCGAAGGCGCACGTGCCGTGCGTCAGCTATCTGGGCTACGCCAAAAGAAGCTAGGCAATGAATGCTGGCAGCCAAACGCGGGTATCTAATCGCGCAGAATATGTTCTCGCGTTTGCAGCGGCCCAAGCGGCTGACAAAGGCAGTTTTGAGTCACCGAATGGAACAATTGCAGTGCCACCTTGGCAGCGCAGCTTGAACTGAAGCCAAAGCTTGAAGCCAAAGCTTGAACTGAAGAGAAGTACAAGGCACGTCACTACGTGACGAGAAGGTATAGAAAATGACGGTCCTGGAAGTGGAGGCGTTCGCCTTGTTGGTGCAACCGTGGCATTAGTGTCATACGAGGGCCGAACTCGCGTGGCGTCAGCGAATCTCGGTCGGCCCGTTGAGCGGCGGCTGCGTGGCGTCGCGCCCTCTTTGGGCGTCATTGCGTGGCGTGCTCCAGCTGACCGGAAAGCGCCGGCGCGCTAATGCTCACTACTGGCTGCTCGCACGCGCGGTGAGGGGGCGCGCAGCCGTGAGCACGTGAGCGAATTTGTGCGTGCATGCGCAGAGCGGCGGATTGCGAAGCGAGGGCCGAGAGGGGCTCTTCCTGCTGCCTAAGAAGTACTCCTTTCTCTCTTTCGTTGGCACAAACTTTCATGCCCACTTTCTGGTCGCCACGTCGGCCCTTACGGCAGTTCCTGTAGATAACCATGCAGTGCTCCATCACTTCGCGCCGAAATCGAGATAGAGCGTAATGGATGCAAAAGTTTCAATGACAGTCTTGTGCATGCTTGGAAATTATTACATCATAGGATAGTATAAATTAGTATAGTATAGCGCAGCACAGAATAGTGCAGTATAGTATCTGGGGCACTGTATATGAGATTTAACGTTCAAAGCTGCACGCGGGAGTGGGATGCCATCGTGGAGGACTCCGGTATTTTTTGACCACCCGCAGTCGTTAATTTATTCACTAAATTAAGACATTATACATGGGTTTTGTGACGCTGGTTGGCTGCATGAGTATATCCACGGTTTTGTTTTAACAACCGTACTTTAGAGGGCTACGTCGAGTGCGTGTTCCCGCTCAGATACTGTATCTCTTGCAGCGGCAATAAACTGGGGCTGGCTAGTACCCAGTGTTCTTGTGTGCCCTAAAGGGCCTCCAACCAGGTTCTTAGTTTTAAAATATGAGAGTCGAGAGCGTAGATCGAGCCCTTATAACCGTCTGTGCGGAATATTAGTCATACGCGCCCTAAAAGGCGGTGAACATCTAAAAGACCGTTCACGCTTTCTTTAGCAGCCAAGGCTTCGCTCTGACGGCACAGCGAACTGCATTTCATTGGCCAATCATCCTGATGAGCGGGCGAATGACGGATAGAATCTCGCTGTCTCCTAACAGCTCTCACTTTTTCGTTGCGCCATTCGTTTCGGTTACTAAGAAATACTTACATTTTAGTTTGTTTTCCTGACTCACTTAATGACTCTTCGTGGTATAGAAAGTGTTGGTAGTGCTCTGCCCTTTTTTTTTCTGCCTATTTTACCGCGCACGAGGGCGCACCATCTCAGCAGAAAGCTGCTCGCGTGTAACCGAAGCCCCGCCCTCTATTACAATAATCGTGTTTCACGCATAACGCGGCGCACCATGAGACGTTGTCGCGAGAAGACAGGTTCACACTAGCAAGCGCGGGGAAGCCGCCGCTGTGAATACGGCAGGAAGCGAAAAGCAAAAAAAAAAAAGACCTGGTGAGGCGAGATTTCGTCAGCCATCTGACGTACTCCGCGCCTCCTTCTCAAAGCGGAGGAGAAAGGGAAATTTCGCTTGCGATGGCTTTGCGAAGCAAAACCGACTCGAAGAGGGCGCGGCGATGAGAATCGTGGCGAAATCCTTTCATCGCGACGGCTGTAACTGTGTTGCTAACCGAGTCTTTTCAAAAAAGTTCGCGGCCAAGAGTTGTAGAGATGATGGCTGACAACAGCCGGAGTATAGCGTGTTTTCTACGAGAGGATACGCAGGGGTCGTTCAAGAAACACCGGGGAACCAAATTTATTCTGCAGATTCCCAACTGAGTCCCCGACATGCCACGGTTGAATTTGGTAACTTGAACATCCATTAATATCTCTAGCGTCTACGCTTTTTGTTTTTTGCGTCAGCGCACGTATATTATGATCAAATTACTTTGCAGACATGTACAAAATTGCTAATAATGACCAAGATCCGTCAAGTCGATGTGTTGTCACTTAATGTGGATATATATCTATCAGTTAAACGAATTCTACAATGCATGCACACAGCATAATGACGTAAATGGTGAACTAACCAGGTAACGTCTCACCAGATTCTTTTCCACATTAAGGGAAACTATGTGGGCCGTGGGAACTAAATCAGCTGAAGCTCTCTACTTGTGATAATCGTTGTTACCGAGAGGGCTGCCAAAGAACCGCCCAAATAGTGAAAAGAAAACTATGTAGCTATCTTGCTTTCTACGGTGTCGGTATGCTTTGCAGTTCAGGCCTTGCGCCTTCTGGGACGGGCAATAAATGCTGCAAGTCTCAACCTCTGGACCACTCACGGTTTCCGCTGGTGGCAAGGAAAGGTTCAACCTGATTATTTCCTTGTCACGCAGGAACAGTGTGTAGCGGTCATGAACGCGGCCGGATCTTCATTGCACAGTTAAGTAGCATCCGACCATAGTCCTTTCCTCAGATCTTAACTGCGAACTGCCAGCAAACATCGTTTCCCTCCTTATGTACAGTCGTGAGCAAAAGTGGTATGCAACACGCAGCCAGCGGCGGAGCTCTGGAAAACTGCATTGCAACGCCATCTAGCAACAGCTATCTGGGACCGAGACAATCGTGGCGGTGCCCTATTTTATCTACAAGAATGTCAGTTAGCTCGGCTCGATGCGTCGAGCTCCTTCTCTCCTAAACGCTCCGACGCGATAAAAGTCGCGTGGGTGGCGTTTTCTTATATTTTTGTTTTCACTTCATGGTGGAGATACGGCAAAGGCAACCGGCGCTGCGATATCGCTAGCGTAATGGTCATTCGCGTGACGCTAAGTCGATGAACAAAAGGCCATGTTTGTGGCATGCAATTTTAACTCAACTTTAGTAGGTATGGTACTGCTGCGGCAGCGTTCGGCATTGCACCGAACAGTAGCGCGACACACCGAAAGGAGCCAACTGACATGCCTGCAGACAAGATGGGTCCCCCTCGAGCTATCCTGACCCCTTTCGCTGTCGGTAGATGGCGTTTCGATGCAGTTTTCCTGAGCTCCGCCACCGGCTTTGTGATGTACACCACTTTTTCTCACGACTGTGCATTGTTTTCGCAAATAAATCATTAATACTAACGTTGGGCGAAAGCTCGGCTCCACGCTACCCCTCCCCACAATTCACGCTTGCAAGAAAGGAATCTGTGTCGCAGACAAATAACCGTAAACTCTGCGAAAGTTATTCAACTCTTCCCAGTGCTCGAGTTGTGTTCATAGACGGCTACCATTCGTGAATCCTATGCCTCCAAATCCTCGGGCGAGGGAAAATTACGCGCCATGCTCCAGAGAAACAGGGATTCACTGCCCGCTCTAGCTGAACGTTGTGCGATATCTGGAAAACAGAAGTTAAGACACGAGCTGTTCGAACATCGCAGATTTATTTCAGATATTAACAAAAAATGGAGTGCACGCCAGAGCACCCTCTAGCAATGACTGTGTAAAATTGAGATGGACGTTAATTGTTATACTAGTGCGAGCCTGAGAGTTTCAGACGGCGAGTTTCAGAGACTAGCAAAATCGTCTAGTGTATGTCCGAGAATCTGTCTATAGTATGAGCGCTCTGTCCCGCGGCACTGCACGCTTATCGTCGTCTCCTACATATATTTAGCACAAGTCCGTGCTTTCGCACCGATTCGAATGTAGTAAACAATCTCTATAGATTCTTTTGTTTAATGCTGCCGTGCCCACTGCACGCACATTGCCACCATTGTAGTGTTTATCTGTCATCTCAAGATTTCCTTTAGCTCGCCAGATAAGCAACAATGAGCTACTGTCAATCCAAGTGGGTGTTGTGGGCCCGCGGCCGTGTAGGTGGCGTAGTGCGCATGCCAGATGCGAACTGCCATAAAGGGTGGTGTTTTTTTTTAATACTTTTCGGTTTTTATTGTCTGACAATTTGGCGAACTTTTTCCAGTTTTTATTTCAGAACACTACTTTCGGTTTCTTTTTTTTTTCGGCGAATATTATTTTCGTCATTAGTAGAGAAACTCAAGCCAAACTAGACCGCGGAAGACAAAAGTGGAACTGGTAGTTTACTTCTAGGAACTAGGTTGAAACGTTTTTCGTAGTTTGCCGCACTTTCGCGAGGGTGGGACACCACGTGCTCTTGCTTGGAATTGAAATTGCTTCTGAGTCGTCGCGGTAGTCAGATCTACTTGTTAGTGACGCCCATGCGTGGTTTCGTGTCAGTGTCCAGCATGCAGTTGATTAACCTACTTAATCGACTAACTGCTTTAAGCAGATGATGATATTGAAGAAACAGTGCTTACCTGACGACAGCGATGAAACGATGCTTCCTGGTCTGCAGAGGCGTGTAAGCTAGCTCAGCAATTCTTCATATCGGACAACTACACCGCTAATCCTACAATACCATCGTCGCACCACACCCTTGGCTTCCCTACACAGCTAAAGTTAGTGTAACTCGCATTCAGCAGCTAGCTAGCTAGCTATGGCCTGCAAGCTAAGAATAGCGCCTTTTCCGGTTAATACCCAGTTTCTAAAAGTGCATTGGGCGCATTTCTATCGTTTTTTCTCTTCGTCTTTCAGATTACTACTGTTCGGTGCAACGCGCACTGCTCTGCGTCAGGTGGCCGCCGTCGTTAACAGACCACACCGCTGAACAACAGTTGAGACGTGTCTCAAGGCCGGGCCCGAAAGGAAGCAGTGAGCCACTCAGGATCCCACTCTTCGAACAGCGCAGAGTGTGGTGAGAATGCGCGAAAGCGCTAAGACGCGTTACCCCAAGGCCACAGCAACAAGAATGCGGCCTCAAGGCATGGTGTTTGACTCGAAAGCTGGGACACGGTGGCTGTTGCGTCAAGGCCCCTCTGTGGGTTTCGCACCCCCAAAGTGAGGAGAAATCGAAGACAGGCGGAAGCCGAAGGAAGCTCGGAGGTGTTCCACAAGCAGTTCGAGAACAGCCGTTTTTGGTTACAGTTTTTTTTCATGCGGTCATCTGCCATTACCATGGCTTTTCAGTGAACGCTGCAAGAGTATTTTCTGGTTACCGACTTCACTACATTTCAAATGTGCCCCAGCATTCGCAGTAATTGGCGTCACATTCACGTAATCATTTCATCACTTTTTTTTCCGTGTTTGGTATTCCGTGTATTTAGAAATCAAAACGGACCTCCATCGTACCTGAGTGTTTAGCACACCGATACAAGCCTCCTCACAATGATGGTTCGAACGCCTGTTCAACGCATTTTCCGAAATGTCTGCCGTACTTAAAAAAACACAAGCCGACGAAATGACACAAAACGCAAGCGTAAATTAAAACTGTTTATTACATGTTGAAAGGGCTATTTATATGTCGACAGTATGATAATCACAGACAATACCTTCATGCACTCACGGGGCCATTTCCATATTGTCCACGACCCCGAATCTGTAGTTACATATCTATCTGTCTTTTTTTTTTTGTCATTAAGACAGACGAAGTACTTACTCACGTTCCTTTATCAGCGTTTTCTATAAAAAACCTTCCAGAATTTTCTTTTCAGTTGACCGAATTAAAATAAGCTGAAAGGAAAATCGTTGAAGCTTTTTTGATAGAAACAGCGGACACAGGAACGTGGGTAAATCAGGCACGTAGGCATGATTATTTTTTTCGGGGGGCAAGGTAAATTTTTAATTGGGCAGGGAAGGGGAGATCTTTACAATTACAAGCGTGAATAACGACCAGTGGTGGCTAATAGGTTAATGTCCATATTGGCCATACGCTCCTTTACATTCATAGTACTGTGGGAGTCCTCATGGAACTCCTGGCGCAGTGGTGCGGTGGTAAAGCAATGTGCAACTGTCCTTCTGTCCTTCTAAGAGGGGGGGAAATCCGACTGTGCGGCCTGCCCGTGGCCCCCCCTGCCACCGGATACGGGCCGGTGTAGTTTCGGCTACTAGGCTTTGTTCCGGTGCAACGCACAGCGGTGGGGACGGGTTGTCCGGGGCCCATCCTCTTGGGAGCTGCAGCGACTCCCACGGCTGTGAGGGCCAGCCGAATCGTGAGGTCCGTTGTCTGTGCGGAGGCAGGCCTGGAAGCAGACCAGGTTGGACCCACGAAATCCGGTAGAAAGGAATGTCAAAAGTCAAAACCCTCCGCTCACGGGAACGTGCACGGCTACTAATGCTCGGTTTCTGGCTACGAAGAGGTCAGGTCCGCGCGGTAGCGTGCCGACGCACGGTTTCTGGCTACATAGAGGCCAGGTCCGCGCGGGGGTTCCGACAGCCCGAGCTCCTCGGAATCGATGTCCTCGGGGAAGCAGTCTCATTGCGGATCGCTTATGAGGGTGGCATATTGCGGACGCCGAGGCTGACCCGGTCTTGGGGGCCACTGGGGACGCCGAGGTAGAGGGTGTGCAGTAGGACCAGTGCGAAAACCGTCGATGTGTGGAGTACCGGTGGAGTAGGCCCGGCTTATCTCACCCTATGCCCGATTCTTGGTTCGTGGCCCGGGCGCCCGGCCTTGAATACTCCCTCCTCAGTAGGCGTGGAGCAAGCAAGGGGAGGAAATAAGTGCATGGTGGTTGGAAGGTAGCACAGGTGGGTCCCCCAGGGTTACCGGGTTATGGTGCCGAGGGCCAAGCGCCGATAGGCTGACGACCTGGGCCTCTGTTGGCCGGACCACACCACACACACTTCCGGAGTCTGAAAAACCGCGAAACACAGTCGACGGCTAGTAACCGGCCGGTCCGATCCAACCCTTAAAATCGTGGAGGAGCAGGTGGCTGCGGACCCCAAGTTAGGAATTTTTTTTTTCCTTTCCTGCCTCCGACGGTTGGAGCCAGTGGGTGGTCGTGCATCCCGTGGGGGAGCCGCACCATTGGAAAAGCTCGATGCCCTACCTGTCCTGGCCAGGCGGGCCAGAAATGGAGTCGATGTCAAACGAAGGATCAGAGCAAAATCTCGCTGTCCCCATTCCCACCCCATTTCCCATAACCCTTTCCCAACTCCAATTTCCCATATCCTATATCCCACCCCCTCCGCTACGTCCTAGGGGAGATCAGGGGAGTCTCCCCGGGCCCGTTCCCCCGGCGATGGGTCGCTTGTAGCATTCCCCCCCCCCCCCCTTTCTTTTATTTTTCCACCTACGGGTGGCAAAACGATGGATTGCCTTCGGGCCTTTTCATTTATTTTACGATTGGGTCAAGCCTGTTATACTTAGTGGCACAGGCAGGGGCATATTGGTTTACATTCTTTTTCTGGCTGCCCCACCATACTTTTTGTCCTTCTAAGACAAATGCTGCCATCGGTGCGACTTGGTTTGCTTAGGTTGGGTTGCGAACCAGGTTGCCCTTCCCGAGCAGCCTCTCACGATTAATTGAACTGCCACCTGACCCGATGGGGAGGTCGCTAGAATATATTTGTATGATGAGCCGGTCAGCAGCCGGCCAGAAAACAGGCTTCAGACCAGCACACGACGGCTAAATGCGGGGAATGCCCCGTATAAGTGCTAGCGCGCTAAAAACCACACAAGGTAACGAGTAATATTCATATTACTCATGGATTTAACGGTTTTTGCACGGTTTAATGACATATGGTCAAGTTTCTATTTCCCAACTTATCTAAAACCAATTTCAAGACTACATACAGCCTTGGGGATTCGGCATTGCCGCTGCGGGCCGCCACTCAAGGAAATAATGAAACGAAAGGAAAAGTTAAACGCAAGTGGAATGGGGAGACCACATCTTCTTGACAAATTCTTTGTACTTCCATATTTTTTTGAACGAAGCTTTAAGTAGACATGCGATTCCTGGTTATGAACCAATGATATAAAATTGCTAGATGAAATGGAAATGCCAAGCAGCCACCCGTTGCTTCATATTACCTGAAAACACCCTCAGAGTCCAGCGTTTAACCACCAGCGATTCGGAGCTTCGCCGCCAGAGCAATCGCACTTCTGCTGTAGTAAACTACATGACAAACATCAGCGCTTACCTATGTGCTACATTGGTAAAGAAGCTTGCTATTTCCAGGGGTGCGTCTTGACGCTTCCCGGCCGTCGAACCGTGCCTCCTCCCGAGGTTGCCCGCAGGAATGAAAGCGATGATGCAAGGCGGCGGTTGTTCGGGGAAAGAAAATAGCCCAAGTATATTTTCAACAGTTTCGCTTTGAGAATGATGGCCGCAGTACGAAGGATTCGTCGACAACTCGATTTGACGACTTCGAACGAATGCTGGCGCGGGGTTAAACAGCCCCTCTTATACCCCTGTCACACGGGCAGACCTTTGAGAATCAGGTCCTTATATCCAAAGGCGTAAGGAGAGCAGCTACACGGCACAAATGTTGCACCTTTGCCGCTAAGGGCCTTGGAGGCGAAGGCGCCCGCCGGAGACCTTTGGAGCCCAAAGACGCGGCCTTAGAGTACCTGCGATCGCAGTGCCACCCAATGTCAAAAAGTAAAAGCAATAAAAAATTTATACAGCCAACAATGTCTGAAAACATTTTTTTTTTTAAATACGGAAGGTGTCTCTGACTTTGCTTTTTGTACGGGTGTTTATATTTTATGCCCACATTTCAAAACAGTGAAAGTGTTGAAACAACAACGAGTGCCCCTGGTGGCCAAGGCAAGGCAATACACCAAACCTACTGTTGCTGATGAGTGTAGCTGTTGCAGTTCTTTTAAGGAAGCAGTTAGAATAAAAAAATTGTCTGAGCTCAGCGAATGAACAGAATACACCACTTTAATTTTAAAACACTCACTTCAGCCGCCTCTCGAGCAGCAGCGGTTGCTAAGCCTGAACGGCAGTTAACCTTTGGGCTGCACCGTGTAGGTGCGTCGCTGCTCCTTTGGTGAAGAAAGGTACCTTTGCTGGAAAGGCCTTAGAGGAATGCCGTGTGACAGGAGTATCAGTGTCTTCGTGCGTTTTTCTCCTATGGGACACGTTTTTCTTGCAAGAAAGGTAGCAGTGGGGATAGCTGGTTGTACTTTACATTTTTGACGGAAATAACGCTCTACACTAGGAAGTGGACGAGAGAAACGGGCGCGCTTGTCCTGCCCAAACCGTTTGTCTCGTCAAACTCCTAGTACAGCGCGTTATTTCCATCAAAGAGTTTTCCTTGGACGCTGGCGTACGTCTGGTGTTTCCATGGCGCTGATTAGTCCAGTGCACGTTGGAAAGACGTGCCGACGTGCTGCGGCCTCCCAGTCTGCTACATTCAGCGACAGCTGTGACGTCAGCGCAGGGTGCTGGCGGGAACGAGACGCAGCAGTCTTTGCACTTTCCGCATGCCGAAGAAATTCCCGGCTGCTTGCTGGACAAGGCCTTTCCTTTTTTACGGCATTAAGTGCTTAAAGCTGCCTTGTGACTGTGAGTGATGTGTATTTCCGCGCCTGGACGATGGGCCAGCGGCAGGCTATCTCAGCACCAACAAAGAGACGCCGGTCGCCGAGTGAGCAGCAGATCTTCCAATAGAACAGAGCGCGCTGCGACCTCGGGCTCAGGGGAGGCAGCGGAGGGGCCACAGTGTCCTAGACGGCGTTGTAGGGGAAAGAGCGAAACGGGCTTTGATGGGAGGCGCTGAAGCAAAAAAAGCGGTTGGCCGCGCGCGGCGCTGCTGTTGCATACTGTAGGGGAAAATCTGGCCGTCTGCCTTGCTGCGTCGTTCCATTCAGCGAGTTTGAGCGTTGTCGTTGGGAAAGGGTGGCGCTCTAAACGCGTTCGGATAATAAAAGCGGGTAAGCGCGTCCCTCGGAGACATAAACATATGCAAAAAGTCTACAAAACGCTGGTACTACTCCACACCCCCAGCCCAACGCGAACATTTCGCCTTAGTGGGGCACCAGCTGAGGATGTTTTGCCAACCAAAGGCACATAAAGCAAAAAAAGCCATCTGGGGCAGGGAAAGTGCACTGCAGAGTGCCAGCGAACGCGTGCAAAGTTGACGAACAATTACAAGCGATGAGCAGTGAAGCTCGAGGAGGAGGTGAAAGAAGATTGGCTAAATGAAATGGACTCGTGAAACCACTCGGCAATAGCACGAAACGACGGTAAAGCAAGAATGAAAGGGAGTGGACGAAGAGTCACAGGAACGAACGGTGGTGTTGGAAAAGATAAAGTGAAACGTTTGGATCGGTTTTATGGGGTTCAACCTGGGGTTTAACCTCGTAACTATTGAGTCGCTGTTGGGACAAGTGACTGGATTACAAAGGACGTCGTAGCCAGTCTGGATAATTTCGAACCACTGGGATACGTTCTTTAATGTGCACTGACACCGCACAGTACACGCGCTCCTTTAGAGCACTTCGCATCCATCTAAATGCGACCGCTGTGGCCGGGATACAACCCGAATCTTTCGGGCCAGCAGCCGAGCGCGCACTACAACCACTGATCAGTCATCACGGCGGGAAAAAAAAGAGAAACGCGAAAGAAATACACTAATGGAAGTGCTCTTTAAGCAGGAAAAAGAAGGGAATAAAAAAAAACTATGGGAAGAGACAAACAGATTAAGACACGTCCGCCGACGCGGACAGAAACGACATTTCCCTTTCTGTAAGAATGAGGGAGGGCTCGCTGACGCGGCAGAAGTAATTTGATCGGTCTCAGTTAATTCTTAGGTAAGGCGGCCACTATTCGTGATCACTGAGCAGCTCTCAAAGACTGGCAGGCAGCCGCAGTCCCTGCAGTGACACCATTAAGGCGTCCGCCACGGTACCTTAGAATCACTGTTTCCATCGCTTAAGCACTAGTACAAAGTGGAAATAGGGCAGTTTTCTGCATATATGTAGCATGTGAACATAACAGCTGTTATTTTACTAGTGAATACGTCTCATCATCATCATCATCATCATCATTTATTATACCCTTAAAGGCCTCTGTTGAGGCATTACATAAGGGGGGGGGGGACAAAGCAAATGCAACTAAGAATAATACGTTAATACAACAAAACATAATGCAATACAATAAAATGAAAAACGATACATCACAATACAACGTTGGTCAATAATGAAGGGCACAAGGCTGAATTAGGCGGTAACAACTACAACAACAACAAGAAAAATAATAAGTTAACTGGGTGAAGTTTGAGAAGTGTCTTTTATTCAGTACAGTGATTAATTAATGCCTGTCGAAATTTAGTAGCGTCGCGCTCGTTAACAATGTAGTCGGGTAGCAGGTTCCAATTTTCTATTGCAGTTGGAAGAAAAGATTTATTAAATGCCAAGGTCGATCCATGTATACGTTGAATGCTGAGGAGGTTAAACAGGCGGCGCGATGTTCTGATGGGAGCTAGTTATAATGTGTCACGAAGATCAGGAAAATTGTAATATAACTTATGAAAGAGGCAGAGTCGTGCGATTTTCCGTCGGAGCTCTAGTGGCGGGATGTTAAGTGAAGATTTAATACTGGTGATACTGCTGTGTCTATTGTAATTTGAGGATATAAAACGGGCTGCTCTGTTTTGAACGGCTTCTAAGGTGTTAATTAAGTATGCTTGGTGAGGATTCCATATAGCCGCTGCATAATCAAGTATGGTACGGGTGAATGTTTCGTATGCTAATTTTCGAACAGAAGGAGGGGCTAGGTACAGGGATCTTCGGATGAGGCCAAGTGATTTTGATGCTCTAGATGCTAGATATAAGATGTGTTCCGACCAGGTTAATTTGCTGGAGATGGTGATTCCAAGGTACCGATATGATTGGACTTGGGTTACCGTGTTTGACAGGAGTGAATATGCAGATCTGATGTTGGAACGTTTTCGCGATACTTGCATGAATTGGCACTTTGAGACATTCAGCTGCATAAGCCAGTCGGAACACCACCGTTATATTATGTGTAAGTCGTTCTGAAGCGATAGTTGATCCCTGTTAGTGACAATGCGACGATAAAGGATGCAATCATCCGCAAAAAGCCGAATAGTGGATGAAACACCGGAAGGAAGGTCATTAATGAAGATTAGAAAAAGAAGTGGGCCATTCTCATATGAGAATGTAGGTCCAAGCCCGAAATGAATGCTCTATTAAAAGCGGAAGTTCTGTGCGTTGTTAATTGCATCAAAAATAGCATTTTATAATTCTAAAATTGCATTTATTTGACTTGTGGTTACGTTAACGTTAAACTTAAATTTCAAAAGCAGTCATTTTTAAGATTATGGAGGAGCGACATGGAGCAAAATTATAAGGTCAGCAATAATTAATTAGTAGTGAAAAACAAAGCTTAGAGGAGCGAGTATTAGAAGAACAAGTAAAGGTATAGGTTGGCCATTATAATTAATGGCGCAACCAATATAGGTGAACTTGTACAAATAAAAAGCACTGACATCATGAGTAGAAAATCGCGCACTATAAGGTGATTTGCATGAATGCATGAATTAGTGGGCGTCGTACTCTCACGCATCTAATGCTTCATCCGCCCGTTCCATCAGCCATGAAATTCCCAACTATGGAAGGGTAGCTGTAAAATCTCCTAGTAGCGTTATAAGAACGCTTTGAGCGCATGATATTATAATAGCATTATAAAATTTTCACGAATAAAACTAGTCACAACGGTGGTGAATTATTGCATAGGACAAAAAAAATCAAGGATCCGGTGTCCTGTGTTCTGACCCTCAACGAGTGAGCGAAGCAGTAAATGGCACTTACGGACTCATCGTTCAAACGCTATCCTATTTCGTCTGGAAAATATTCCACCTGACCTTCTTAAAATAATAATAATAATAATGAAACAAATCCCCGGAAAAACCAAGATTGGCAGTTGCCGTTTTTCAAATAGAACAAACTTGCAACCAAAAGTTGCAGGTTATGGTTTTACCATTCCAAGGGCCACCCAGGATACCCTACGGAGGTGGCGTACGTCGAACGGGGATTTATTTTTTGGGTATTGTTCCTCTTCAAGACAAAATAAAAAGAACAAATTGCGGCGTTGAGACAGCGATATATTGGTTTCACATTACGCAATGCAAAGATTAAGCAACTTAGGTGCTTGTGAGCGAACAAAATCAATTCCTCCAGTGACAGTAAGGAGCGCCGGGCAAATTTTCGAGGTAGCGGACGCCATCCCTTGCTTCCCGTTGGCGCCGTCACTGAAACACAGCCACTGATTCCCTTTGAAAGGTTAAAAATAATTATCCGTTCGTTTTTACATCTTCTTTGGCAGCCAAGTGGTGATGCATTAAAAAAATGGGGTACTTATGTGATAACGGCATAAAAAATTGGCTGTTGATTAGCTAAGGTTAAGCCTGGATATCTCGAAGCGAAAACGTTCCAGAGATGCTAATGGTTTACCTTATGGTTATGCTTTATGATTTAGCCTATGCTTATGCTTACGGTTTAGCCAACTCCCGTGGTAGCACTTCTGTATCGGTAATATCACTCTCTTCTCCTTGTATGTTGAATGCGCACGCCTATTCTCTGGCAAGCAGTTATATAGTCGGCATCAGCTATAAACACGCGCTTGCGGCGAACCTCAAACGAGCGCGGCAGTGGCCACCTGCGCCGCGCGTGACGTCACGCACGGCAGCGGCGAAAGGTCAGGCGAAGGAGTCGGCGGCGGCGGCCACCTGCGCCGTGCGTGACGTCACTCGTGCTCCGACATACGCCGGCTCGCGCGAAGCGTGGGGTGGACTAGCGTAGTGAAGCTTTCGATTCAAAAACAGCGCGACTGTCCTGTCGGCCCCTCGTAGCCGCGCAGCGCGCGTACCGACGACGCGCTGTTTCTGTTTCAGGAGTCTACGCCAGCGCCGCGCCGCGGCAACCGCTTCTAAAGCCTCACGGGGAGAGCGCCACTTTTGCCGCTACAAAACCTTCTAGAACACCGATGCCGCGGTACGCTGAGATGGAGCGGAGCGGTTGAGCCACGCTTTCGAAGGAGCCATGCCACCAGTACCGAAAAACGTTTTGCCATCGGGCAGCAGCGCGGTTGAAGCGGAATAACTTCTTACACTCGCCGCTACAGGCTGTAAGCAAGGGGAAGATGGGAAGCTCCAAAGCATTGTTGGGAAAAAGCCTCGCGCTGCAACAAACCCAGCGCTGGATGTCTCCTCTGCGCTCCCCTCACCTCGACCAGTCAACTGGTCGGGGCCATCGACCTCGTCGGTGCTTCGCCTCGTAAAATGTCCGTCGAAATCCTTACCATGAGCGACGGTAAAGCGATGCCACCACCGTCTTTTAGGTTGTTTCTCCCCCATCTGCACGATCAGCCTGCCACAGTCACAAGTTGGTGTATACATGCATTCGCTGTAGTTGCTCGTCCGTCAAGTGAGGAATGCACATCTCCGGCCCTGGACATAGGCAAGAAGGCGCCGCTATCCCCGCTGTATACACCAAGAGTCCGCGGCACGCCATTGATGAATCGATCGCGTTGACACCACAGAGACGCCGCTTGGAGTTTCTCCTGCAGGCCAGAGGCCGCTGAACTCGACTTGCTGCATAGTTGCCTCTCAGCACTGTCTCCGTGACAACCACCGCTGGCAGCTTTCTCCGCTTTTTGGCGCCTCAGTTTCCAGTAAACATGGCAGAGAACTGCGCGTAGAGACAGGAAAGAAAACGAAAGAGACGACACACACAGCGCGCTGCCTGACAACTGAAATATATACGGAAAGCTTGGCAAGGAAGGGTGGTTAGAAAGAGGGACCGAGGGTCTGTGTAAGAACGTGAGGGAGATTCGTTGGTTTGCTTGGTGGCGGAAAAAGGTTGCACAGCTTTACCTCCCGAGGAGTTCCGGCGGACGGGATGCAGGAAGGAAACTGATAAAGTAAAACAGAAAACAAAAAAGACACGAAATGGAGGCAGCGATGCTTACTACCGTGGATGGGGGAAACTAACGATCCAGGCATCTGAACTCATTCTGAAGAAGGTTGATAGAAAGAACGTCGACAGAGAGGTCCTCTTTTTCTTCCATCCAGAATTCCTCAAGAATTAACTTTGCCACGCGGTCTCTCAACCCCTGCAGATGGAAACGCTTTAGAAAAAACGGCCGCACCAACATGAGACATGCGAAGCCTACTCCAGCTAACCTCACAAAAAGTAGCGCTTATGCCGCCCCGGAGGCAGCACATTAATTGCATGAGCACTTAAATGTCCTTGTTCAAAATTAGGTTGAGTTGTTGCGAACTGAATTAGTTCCTTTCGTTCCTTTTTTGTTTTGTTGTTTTCATCTTGTTCCTTTCAGCCAGCGGGTCTGACCTCTGCTTAAATAACACTGGGCACCGGATGAACAATCGCTGTTAAGCCTCGGCCATAACAGTACTACAACAGCGGCCCAGCATTCACCAGTGAATAGCTATCAAGTGTCAGAGTTAATTTGGCAGCGCTTAAAAAGTGTGCGTGTTTGGGGATCGGAGGGAGTATGGCTTAATTTCGGAGGGGAGGGGTGGCCGGGCCTCTCTCTCCCCCCCCCCCCCCCCTCCGCGCTACGTGCCTGGTGTAAATATATCGTCTGTCCCACTCACAAGAAAAGAGATATATGTGATAGAAGTGCAGATGCAGGGTAGTGGACACTATGGAAATGGTCCCGTGCATATATAACGGTATTTTTCGGGATTTTGATACTTTCCATGTAGAAGTACTACCCTTTGATATGTCATAAACAGTTGTAAGTTTGCGCTTGTGTCGTGTGCCACTTTGCTCTCTTCTTCTAAGTAGAAAATATATTTTTTGAAGTTTTTTCAACCCACTGGCCTCTGTGTTAGCATTGTGTTCAACGCACGCTGTATGGTGGCCGCTCCTACTTTCAAGCCGAGACTTCAAAGGCCCAAAAACTCATATACTGTAACAGTTTACCTGACTGGAAGATGATGAACCACCTTTTGGTAGGAGCACATGAGGTGTGATTGGAACTCGAGCAATGCTAGTCAGCTTCTCGCGCAATAAAGAGTGCCGTGTTATCATAGCATCATCGGGAAATAAAGAACTGCCAGATATTATAAAATATCCTGATACAAGGAAGCAAATGTTCGCATCTGCGCCAGGAAGAAGAAGAAAAAAATCCACATTAGGAAGACGAACCAAGCCAGCAGTTTTTAAATGCTGTGTTGTGTAGCACTCTTCCGTCACATTGATTCCGCCTGTAATGCGTACACGCTACGTACATTCCACAAGCAAGAAAATTTGAAGTCTTCTATTCACGCCCTACCAATGAGAAACTTCTGTTGTTTAGTCTGTTATCTCTTTGACAAGGCTCAGAGCAGCACGCATAAAAATATAGCTATGCCCCGGCCTGGTGCTCGGCTTGCTAGGATTGCATGGCTCGGCAAAGGAGCCTGCGCCTTCAAATGGCGTCATTGTGGGCTTAGAAGAGCCACAGAGTTCAGTCACAGCCATGAAAACCATTAAGCGTAGACGGCTGGGCTAGTTGGTGGTTTGTAACACTATGCCTCATCTTTCTGGGCGCATAAAACACATGGTCAGTGGAAGAATAGACAGCACGGACGTGAAAATAGACACCACACAGTCTCTGTTATCTCTGTTCGTCCTCTGCTTGCGTTTTATGTGCACTGGAAACGTGAGGAATAGCGTTACACGCCATTAACTAGCTCAGCTGTCTACGCTTGTGATATCCTCTCTAGTACATTGGGCCCTGTCCTCCCTCTATTTATGTGTGCAAACCCTTCTTAGGCTCTTGTCAGCCTCTGTGAGGCTATATATTCTCCTTCTGTCCGTATGCTTTATGTGTGCTGTAAAGATGAGACATGAAAACCTAGAGAGACGAAAGTTTGTAGAGTGAGCTGGCTGGAAGGCCGTGCTTTTGAAGTTCGTAGGCCTGGTTGTTTGTAGTGTGGTGTTTTTTCACAGTGCGTGGTGACATAACGTACTGCACTCATTCGAACGGCCATACTGTTTTAGAAATGTCCATTGTCAAACAAGACGACACATGGCACAGTAACTCGACATACATAATATCAAACTACCATGAAAACTAAAAAGAGCTCACACAGTAATTCACAAATGGAAGGTTCGTCGCGTAGCAAACTTACTTTCGGGGCAGTTCCCATCGCTGCAGCGCTTTCTTTCTTCCCGGGCACCTCTTCCCCAAACACACTGCAGAGTAGCGCTGGGTCCCATTTCGCTTCCTGTCCGCATACCTGTCTTGGCAGTGCGTAAGGAGGAAAAAGGCAAAAGAAACCACTTCCCTGCGCGAGAGTCATATGCAGTGGAGCACGTATCACCATGACCAATACTTTAAGGGCGAGGCGTGAACGTAGCCTACGGCCGAAAAGGAAAGTAAGAGGAAAACACACCGTGGGAATTCGCGAAGGAAGAGAGCCGCCCGGAGCGCCCGCATTCCACAGTGCACGGTTTGATAAGATTTGATATGCAGCGCTGCAGCACGGCTTCTGGTTTCCATCGGACTCCGACGTGGGAGAGCGCTGCCTTCGGGAGCCCTCTGCCAGCAGGCGTGAAGAGACCGGTCAAGAAGGTCACGTCCTACACGGAGAGGAATTGTTCGCTCGCATCAGGCGCCAGCAAAGGCAACGCAATTCGAGCGGACCACTTTCGACGCGGCCCGGGCGATACAGCATACAGGCTGGGGCTGCTACATGTTCTTTTGCTCTATAGCTAGAAGCACGCACGAATGCGGTACCAACCCGGTCATTCTTGAGTCGATCGCCAGCAGTGCAACTTACCCCTCTACTTCGGAGCGATTAAGGCGTTGCTCGGCTGTGGTCCCGGGGTCAGGAGTTTTATCCCACGTCACGGTTGCCGGCATTTTGATCGGGAAAGAATGCCGAAGGTGACCGCTTCACAAGGGCTACAATTACCCTTAGATGGTTGTTGTTTCCTAGAGAAGAGTTGGGTGGGGAGATAACATCCAAGAACGTTCCCGGCATAGCGATCACTTACTCGCTCGCTCGATCGGCAATGCTGGAGGGCATTGTCGCGTTACGCATTTCAAACTCGCGGCAGTTCGGCTGCTAGGACTTGCTGACGCGCGTCACGTCGGTTTTGAAAGCGGTTGGTCGCCTCCTCTCTCGCTACGATGTCTCTAGCACTGCACGCCGCGCTTTTATCACGTGCGACCCAATGAACTAGGTCAGCGCAGGAAGTCCTGACATACAACGGGTAGCAACTCTTCAGACAATAACGCGGCGGTCAGTCAGCGACTCAGAGCAGTGAAATTGTGGCTGAAGTGCTGTGCCGTGTGTGCAAATACTAAAACTCTTTCAGAAGCAGTTTTTCTGGAAGACGTTTTGCATAAGCGCAATTAACGGACCCGATGGAGGCATTCATTGGTTTTGTTGCATGATCTCGCCTCCCTGTCATGTCTCTAGCCTAGCTTAAAATAATGCGCAGAATTGCAAGACGTCTTCGCTGAGTCTCCTCCATATATCGCGACAGCTGTACTCAGGATTTTGCTTTTTTTTTGTTTACCTGTGCCCAGAGCAAGGGACACAAATGAAATCGGCGGGACGATGGGGCATTTGTCTTTCCTCGGCACGTCGTCCCGTAGACTTTCTTCGTGTTGTGTCTCGTCCTTGCGAAGGTGGGCTGCTGAGGTGGGTGGAAGCAAGGTCGCTGTTAAGAGCGCGCCTTCTGTGATAGTATAACCATTCTAGTCATAGCACGTGCTGATCGTGCTGTGGAAACTATGATAATGATAAGGATGAGGTTGAAGGAAAATTTGTGAAAGTTATTTCTGTCAAGTCTTCGCAGAGGAAGACGGCAAAATTTCTAAAAATGTTTCTTGTTCAATGATGATATTATTAGGCTTTCTTATCGGTGAAAGATGTCAGACACGTCATAACCGCAGGCTCTACAAACCACCTTCTGAGTCACTTTCGCCATCTCTCCTCCTTCTATCTTCAGAGTGGGTTCAGGCTTGATCGTCCAGGAGAGATGAATATTGAATGAGCGCTTGAGCGTCTCCGCAAGAAGTCTATGTGTCGGGCTTGCTCGGTCTTCAATAGTCAACACCCTACGTGAGCTACGTCTCCACTTTCCCAATCAAGGAATTGCTTGCACCTTGCTAGGTAACTCGACCGCACTCCAAGTGGTGCACTCCTTTAGCAGAAATCAGTTCGTTTGTTCTAGAACTTAAACATGTGAGAATTTTTGCTGGTAGCTTTGTAAAGTTCATTTACGGACCTACTGCAGTGGCACATAGAACACATGCCATCACTGAGCGCTCCTTGTACTGCCCGCCATGCCCGAGCTATGCCCCCAATGACGACCGTGAGGGGTGCTATTGAGGCTCCTTTCGAAGCTTAGTTCTGGCCCAGCGGTGTCTCTGGTTATATCTACTGTACAGCCTCAATGTCTCGATATCGACATCGGCTTGGTATCGCATTTACTTTTAAAAAAATATATGTGATTTGTGCCACATTTCGGTGGAATTGGTGCACCAACTGCATAAAAAAATATTTCTGCACGTCTTTGGTCACTGCCTAAGCAGATAGATCTCCTGGGCAATGACGTGGATGTCAATTGATTCGTGAAGCGCTGGCTTTCTATGCTGAAAAGCAGAGCATGAAAAAAAAAGTCACAGCGCGTTTCATATCCTCATGTTGTACTTCCGAGTAACGTACCCTGTGTGACCAGTGCAATAAAGACCGAAGACACACTATACGATATTCTGGTATTGATCATACTCCAGCTTGGATGTATGACGGAACTCACGTAACTACCTCTATGGTCTTCGTATGCGGTGATTTTCATCATTATCTTAAGTATTCGGTCCAGAAAGCAAATCAACTCAGAAAAAAAAACGGGACTACTTCGCATCTGTGAACTAGCGGGGGTTCTTAATGACTATTTCTAAAACATCGCTTTCGCGCTGGGAAACAATGAGCATTCGATGGAAAGGTTCCGGGCCTCTTCCAGAACACCATCGTGCCACTGAACCAGGCAACACATGGAACCGGTTGCAGTTAGAGACCTTTTGGGCGCTTATCAAACTGGTGACAGAGGACTACTATAGATCACTAAAGTAGACCACGAACGGTCGACTTTTATTAAATTATATCAACGCCGCAATTCTGCAGCTAAGGCTGGCATTGTTGTATAAGGCTGGCTTAGAACACAAGGTTCCTGCCTTCCCATCGAATTCAAGACTACTTTTGGCTGAAAAGATCACGGTCACAGATATCGAGAAAGGTGCTCCTGCTCTGCTAATTTAATCCCGGATGAGCATACTAGTTACGAAATTAGTGCGACGTTGGCTGAGCTAATGTCCTCAGAGGTCGCGCTTTGTTTTATTTGTTTGCTTTGTGCTGCATATTCAACGAACTCTGCCATTGTACAGTCCTTGCTGGCTACGTTTCTCAACGATAGCACACAAAGTACACTCTTAAAGACGATAATTTTACTAGACGGAGCACATTTGCAAATTATTATCTTCTCAGTTTCCAGGTTACTTTATAGTATCCCTCGCAAAAATGAGCCTTCAGTTTCAGTTTTTTGTTCTTTAGTTTCCAGATGAGTGGTCGTTTCCTGTGGTCTTTATCCGGCGGTGAATGTAGCGCACGGTGGCATTTATATGAGTGGCTGACAAACGTGTTACCAGCAAGAGTGAAAGCAGGTACTCAGGTTTTTACTGCAAAGTGCAAAATAGAGGCTCGAAGACACTGAGGTACAGCAGTGAACAGCTACATAAGGCTCGCTCAATCGCAGGTTCAAACGGCGAGCGTATGCACGCTCTCCGCGAACGCTTTCTTTATCTCCGAACAACATGCAAAAAGGAACGCAACAAGAAAAAAAAACCAAGTGACGAACATGCGCTTGTACTAATGTACAAATAAAAGAAACAGAAGGCAACGCCTATATATAATTACTTCTTATTCTGTTTTTGAGCTTTTTTTCACAGTCTCTCGATCTTCAGTCACCTCGTAAGTGGGTTTACAATTTTGAAATGTTTATCTGGATGTAAATGGATGTGTGTCGCTGCCAAGCTTGCAGGTTGTGAAGCTACTATAGCGCATTATTCCAGTAATTATTGTCCCGCAACGTAGTCTCTTCTACGGTGTAAGAATAAGTCGTGGTCTGTACCAAGGATTAGGAGCGCTAAAAGAGTAAAACGGATAACCGGTGTTCTGAGACTTGGAATTTTCCGAAATGTTTGATACGGCCGATGCGTTGCACGTCAAGGCTCGGAATATGTTGCGCGCCCAACAGGCCCTGAAAGGACCTTATTACCAACGTTGTTTTTTCGTGCGCGCATATAGCTGCTGCTTATACATTTACACGCAATGGAAAGGACAGGAAGTAACTCCAGTCACACATATCATGCAGAAAAAGTGCGCTAGTTACCAAGTGGTGGTGTGTGGCAGAGGATGCCGTTCTGAACGGCTGTGTGTTGAAATGCTTCTACCTGGAAACAGCGCATCGGCCGTTGGCCGAGGTCTCCCGACAACTGAAGTTGCCACGGACTCGTACAAAGTTGTCCTCCCTCGACACCTACCGGAATGTCTCCTCAACACCGTCTTTCTGCATGCTGACCTCAAGGGTCGCCCATACCGTGCTCCCGACTTCCGAGACACGCTGCGCGCAGATTGTGGACCTCCGTGAGATTCTGTGTATTGGCCAGTACGCAAATGAGCCACGTTTGGATGGTTACCTGCGAGAGCAGTTCCTCAAAACAGAAGCTTATTGACAAAGCAGAGTTCCACGTCAAAGATCTAAAATGTATCGTGTTTGACCCGGACACCAAAAACGTGATGCTTAAGGTTCTTTGGCTCGCCGCACTATATGGAGCACCGGAGGATTGTGGAAGCTTTGGAGCCTTTTGGAACTGTACAAACTATCGAGCGTGAGAAGTGGCGGTACCCCGGAATGGAGCACATGGAAACAGCGAACCGTGAAATCTCGCCCACGCTTAAGCGCAGTGTCAGCAAGTACAATCTTCACACGCTCAACGTTTTCCGGATACAAGCTTTGGTTGTGATCCCAGGCAGGCCTCCGCTGTGTCTTTGTTGAAGCCGTATGGGTCATCTACGGCGTCAGTGTCGTACGCCTCGATGCACCCAGTGCCGACGCTTTGGGAACACAGTAGACAACTGTGTTATGAGTTATGCTGACAGGTTACGCCAGAGGCAACTGGACACATCAGGATGAAGTGGTTGTCAGAACACATTATGGATGTGTCGGATGTTGTGGAAGCGTCGGGTGAACTGAATCATGAGCTCCCAACAGAAGATGGACCAAAGTCTTCTGCACCGAATAACGTCAAGGGCCCGCCTGCAAGTACGGACAAACAGGAATCCCCGTCTCCAGACCCAAAGCCACCGGACCCGGGTCTGCCCGGGCCTGCTACTTTGAGTCCTGTGCTTGCTGCTCAGGAGCCATCTGTCACCCAGCGATCACGAGAGCAGAACACCCCTTCTGTAGATCCAGTGGAGGCGCTACTGCCAGTGAATGTGCGACATGCATTCTGCGCCAGCGATGCCTCTTCGTCGCTGGGGTACAGCAGTGTGTCGCCTGAAATGTCAGCTCCTAGTGTGTTCGGTGCCCCGTCGGATGTCAGCGTGGATGCGAGCGACGTGGTCCACTCGGCTTCATGGGCCGAAGCCTTGGCTGTCTCAGAAGAGGCGATGGACAACAGCGCACCTTTGAAGCGTCCTGCAGATGATGAGGTGTGTATCGATGGCGATGACCAGAAGGCGCCTGGTGTGGGGGCACTGGGAAGGATAACCTCAAAACGAAGGGCGATGTCTGCCCTAAAGGCCGCCGATTTGCAGGCCGGCCACCCCAGTTACAGGGGATGGCCTTCAATAAAACAAGCACCAAAAATGGCGGGCTTCGCAGCATTTCTAGGTCGCTACCCTTAACATTAGGTATATGCGTAACCGTCGAAGACAACATCACTTACGGCATCTTTTAAACAAATGGGGTGTGAGTGTGGCAGCCATCCAGGAAACCAAGCTGCCCTCTGATGAGGAGACTGAAGCTGCTGTCGGGCCTTTTTAGTCAGAATGTTATCGTTAGTCACTCGAGAGGCTTATCAAGAGGGTGCATGCTATTCCTGGCCAACACACTGGGGATTACTGCCGCTTCGTATAGCACAGATGATGACGGCCGACTTATCTGCTGTGACCTCGCAATTTCGGGTGTACATATTAGAAAAGCGTAACCAATGGTAGCAGTTATGCACGGAACCTGTATGGAGTTGTCGCAGGTACCTCCGGCAGAAGGTACGTTTTCGCGAATCTGTACAATATGTAGTGTGTAATGAAAAACATAAACAGTGTCACCAAGCGTTTAATCGAGGCCTTTCATTCCAAATACAAACCTTTTACTTTTATTACCCAAGTCAATTGATTCTGAAATATTTCCTCTGGGTCCATAGTTGCAAGGTTAACCGACTGCAAAGACATTTGTGCAAATATAACTTCACAGCACCGGCCACATTCAAAGGTTCTCAGTGCGTGGTTAGCAACAAAATACATTCGGAGTGATGACTAAACCTATGACAACGAAGCATCTCCACGACGTGATCTGGGTGTCCATCGCCTCGCTTCTTCCATCACCCTATGGGTACACAATATACCTCGTAGGTTATGAAGGCCGCCATGTCAACTCAATCATACATGATACAGAAGAATGAAGTAATGAAGTATTAAATGCACGTAGTTGAAGATGTCCCAACATATCAGATTTTTGGAGCACGTACCTTGCAACGCGTACCTTCGACACGCTATGTCCTCGAAATGAAACTGGGCGCCACGCAACCAAGGAGTGCACTGCAGAGCCGTGTTGAACATGCGGCCAAGCATGCAGCCAACGAGGCGAACACCGTAAGCGCTTTAGCGTGAGGAATGGTGTCACGTGACAAATCTCACAACAGGTTTCGCAACTGCATTCTGTCAATCAGTCTTTTCTTTTCTTGCAGCTTGGATCACTTTCCTTCTTGCGTACCCGTTCCGGCATTCGCGTATTGTTTGCCAGATTATTGCAGGTGTTTAATAGCGAGTTTTAGAATAGGTAGACTCTGTCGGTTAGGAGCATAAAGGAATAGCGGGAAGTCAGTGCGCACGCGCACTGACTTCCCGCTATTTTCCTATTGGTTATTCCTCTATCCCGCTATTCCCCTCTTGTCCTAACCGACGGGCGCCACTATTCTAAAGCTCGCTAATGCTAGACGTTACAGCATCCAGATGGCGGTGTAACCGCTAAAACAGATCACGTTCGCTTGAAAGACCTGTTTCTACTCTTTCCTTACCGCTCCTTAGGAAATCGGTCATATATGACCGACGCTTTGGACCTGCCGCCAAAAATTCAACACGGGGCCGCCACGGTGGCTCAGTGGTTATGGCACTTGGCTGCTGACCCGAAAAAAGTTGGTTCGATCCAGGCCGCGGAGGTCGAATCTCGATGGAGGCGAAATTCTAGAGGCCCGCGAGTACTGTGCGATGTCAGTGCACGTTAAAGAACCCCAGGTGGTCGAAATTTCCGGAGGCCTCCACTATGGCGTCCCTCATAGCCGAGTCGCTTTGGGACTTTAAACCACCATAAACCAAACAAAAAATTCAACACGGCACTCCTGGGCAAGCTGCTCCATCATCTAGTTTGCTTCTATAACAAAATTTCTTTGTTTTTTTTATTTTCTAATGCGAAGAGGCGATGCGAAAGACGAAACGTTGACCGGAAGTATAGTTCGCCGGTCACCGACCATGGCGCCCGGTTCGCCGCGTGCTCCTCAAAGGCTAAAGGTTACACTGAACAATTTGTTCGGTTCTTATGCTCTTTTTCTTTAAGAGCAGTAGTAGTAAGTTAGACAATTATGTGGAACGGTCAGATTTCGCTTTCAATTGCGAAACTTCGTCGCAGGGGCCCATGACATGAGCGGATGCTCGCGCGTTTCATTTTGCCATTCCCGTTGTATTTTATGCAGCGCGCTTGATTTGTAAATGATGAGAGTGGGTTTATTTAGTACTTTAGCGCCTTTACAACATACTGCCAAGATATTTTACCAAATGCACCAGCAGATTTTTGGTTATGATGATGTCAAGGAAGGCCACGCCTCCTTTTCAGCCTTAGAACCCATTAGGTACCAACCGAAAAAAAATAAAAAGTAGAAACTGCAAGCTCTGCTATAAACAAAAAGAACAGAATTCAGAGCAGGTGTACTGTGCACGTCCCACATCTCCCTCCACTTCATGTCCTCACGCGACTGCTTTCTCTCATGGTGGCACAGCAGCCGTGTTGCCTAACTTGAAAAGCCACAGAAAGTGGAGTGTGTTATGTATGCAGTTGAAAATCACGAGAGTAGTAGCTAAGAGCATGTGCAACGTTTTGTATCTTTTAATTGTTAAAAGCGAAAGCGTTTAGTACTCTCCTCCGTAGCTTCATCGCCGTGTGTGCGAGTTTAACCTTGAACCGATGAGAAACCACGTGACAGCTATGACGTCACTGAGCAGCCGCCGCCGCCACTGAAGCTATAGGCCTTAGGAGTTCATTGTGTTCATTGGCGTTGGCGTTGCCAACGTTCTAGACTCCGATTATTTTTGAGGAAAGGAAGGGCGCATAACTTCCTCCCTGGGACAGTGGACGCCTCAGTCGCGCTTTGAGGTACGTGACGCTGTTTAGAGAGAGATGTGGGCGGCATGCGTCAGCGTTGACAGCGTTGTGGCAGACACGGGGCACTGCAGCTAATAGGCCACAGCGTTCATTGGGTGAACAACCTCTCGCGATCAACCACTAATTTAACCGCCACCTAACAGGGTGGGCACGTTTCCTATCCAGTGTGCAGAACGCACTCAATGTTACAGACGCCAAGCCGCGCGTCTAGTTGCCCGGTGCACCTCAGCTTTCGCTTTCTCACCAGGTTCAAGAGTGCTTATTTTGTATTGAAGTTCTGGCTCAGTGCTGCGGCTTATTTTTGTCTTGCTTGTGTTCTTTTTCTGTGTCACCATCATATGTAACCAATGAATTTTCAAACATTTTGGAGCTCAAAGCTCTGGCGTTTTTTCGCCACGAAGCATAATCTGTAAGCTACAGTTTGATGTCATCACAATTCGCAGAGCATTTAGCACTTCTTGAAGAAATAATTTTCATTTTAAAACACCCGAAATCGGTAATTTTTTCGCGGTCAGCGAAAGAGTTAAACCTCCACTTGGAGAGGACTGGAAGGAAGCTTCTATACGCGAAAGTGCAAGCACTAAGATAATGAGTACAGTATAACGGCCGTTAAAAGCGTGTAGGGTACTTTCTCAGGCCGAAAATGACGTCGGCGTTGGTGCCGCCTAAATTAAAAACTTTCGCTGTTACCTGCGGCCCTCTAATAATGTTGTAGAGGTTTGCCAGGGAGTAGCTCTCGATCATTTTTCCTAATTGATCGCGTGATGTAGGTGGGCGTCTGAGTGGAGTTACCTCATGAGTCACCTTGGAGAAAGGCGCTATGTCTTCAAGCCGTCTCTACTTTTATTTCCTTTTTTTATTTGAGTGCCTCTCGCGAATATGTCGTGGCCTTTCTCATTCTATTTTCGCCTCTTTCGCGCAAAGTGGTCCCGTCGTCTGCCCCTTCCGTCTGAACACCTAATCGGCGATGATCGCTTCCGCGCAGCGGCTGGACCAATTGAACGAACAGATGGCGCCTAACGACGTACCGAGGCGGATGGTCAGTTGGCCGCACTGCATGCCTCGTCGGCGGCATATCGGCTGCTGCGGCTCCGTCTTCCTGGAGTCCGCCTCGGCCGCTGACCCAGATGAGCGGGGAAATGGCGGGTCGTTCCTCCTGAGCAGGAAACTCGGCCGCGACGCCCAAGGGGCCGAGCCGCCGCCGTCTGATTCGGACGGCCATTGTTGTTTCGGACGCCGCCATGGCCCGCACGCCGACGACGTCGACGCTGACCGCTCTGCCCCTACTCGCCCGCACAAGAGCCTCGCGCTCGCGGCGTGCGATACCCGCATGCAGCGCCCCTTCCGCGGGCCGCCGAAGTTAGCTCTACCCGCATGAATGCGGCGGTCCTCGAATAGTCCCGATCAGTGGTACCTCCATGGGACAAGGATCTGCGGCAGAGCTGCAACGTAGAAAAGTGGCTCATGTGGCAGGTAGTGGTTAAGACTGCCGCCTGATGTCCCTTCCGTCCATGGCTTCCACAATTTTCTTTCCGCCCAGGAAGTGAACACCACAAGGACGGAGACGCTTAATCAAATATCCTTTTGTTCACCCCTGCCCACTTCGCAATTAACGACTAGATCGCCAGCAGAAATAAATTTTACGCTCTACTGACCCATCTGAAGTCTTTTTCATGCCGATGAAATTTAATTCATGCAGTATTTGGCGCATCTTCGCTGGCAATATCCTCTGTCTGTACCTAAGTCTATGAATCCGATGGTATTTTCTATTTTTATTGATATATTTTTAATATTATTTTTAGAGAAATTAAAAAAAAAACGCTTGATACCATAATCCTGTGAAATAGTTTTGCGTGTCGTTTCCACCCTTTGCACACGGGGATGAAGCCGCCGTGATGCTGGTCGACATGCGAATTGAATAAGAAAGGAGGTAACTGGGTCTGATTTTTGTCCCTTCAAAAGCGTCGTCAATAGCCGTTACTAGCTCTCACAACGGCATCAGTGTCACCTTTCATAATGGTGACTGAACGTTCCTTTTCTTTTTGTCAAGGATCATTCGATCGTAGCGCATCTTGATGGCAGGACAATCCTTCTTGGCAGACCTCCATCATCAAGGAATTCGATTGTTCGATCAGTGTACGGCGCCCAGTGTCCGCGGAAAAAAAAAGAAGAAAAGAAACGACACGTCGCGCGATACGCTATTCAGGGAGGAGAGGTGAAACGCCACGGGGTCGTCCAATACTCACTAAAACCGTGTCCGCCCGAGCAAAACGGCCGCAGCGCTGTGCCGAGCGCGCGCACGCTATGCAAACGCGTAGCGGGGAAAGCAGCGGCGCGCGGATTTACATAGGCGCGGCGAGAGTGAGGAGTCCATTTTCGTCCCGTCATTACGCGCATGGAAGGGAACGCTCGCCGCACCGGAGAGCGTAACAATGGGGCCGCTCTGATCGGCCCGATGCACTGAATGGGGAGCCCCCCCCTTGGGCCGCACGCGAGCCACGGCGGCCTCTGCTGGAGACGCCCCGTGCGGCCTTCCCTTCCCCTGGCCGCTTTGTCCACGCCGGAGAAACGAACGAGGGCAATCGAGAAAGAAAGCCAGCCGGTGACAACCGAGGGCCCTCCAGCTGGGAGCGCCGAAGCGAGCGCGGGACGCCGATTGGCGCGAAGATGACGGCGCGAGCGTATGCGAGTCGAGATGGTCGACGCTAAAAGGTGCGACGGCGCGAACGGAGAAAAAGGAGAGAATGACGGCCACTTACGCTGGCAGGAAGCGTTGCGGGAAGAATTGCGCATGCCTGGTGAAGAGGCTCGGAGATGGCTGCAGCTCTGCAACGGGTTGAAACTAGGCCGCTGTGGGGTCAAACACTGCTTGAGCTCCTTCGTGGTGGTGCGAGTGTGAAACCAGCGAAACGCACACGCGCTCACAGAGCACGCCCGAAGGGGTTGGAAATGTGCACATATGCGCTGTCGTTACGACGAGGCCTGATGTGTAGCTTCCACCTCGAGCCAACGACGTCAGCGGGCACGTGACCTCAGTTTTCAGTCTTACATGCAGTCATCTTGTGTAAACGATTAGTCAGCGCAGTGATTGAAAGCCTATCTCTGGTATCTTCTTGCGAGTCTAGCTCGCTTCGCTGGTCACGGAACCGCGTGAAGCTCTTAGTACCTTGAGAGCGAAAAGCAAGCTCTGGTGGAGGGACCGCAGAGATAAAAGACCTCACTGAATGACACGGCCGCCGTCGGTTGAGATCGTCGGTTGAGCTGGCCGCATCGTTGCCATGAAATGCGAAATTTAATGCCCCAGCTAAGGGAGAAAAAATGATAGATTAGGAAGAAGTCAGTCGTCTGCAAAAAGTACTATTTGCGGCAGAGAAGCCGATTTACCTGTTTGTCCCAAGCACGATTTTGCGGTGATCGAATATTAGTGACTTAGTTATTCAGTTATTTACCACTTCAGAGTGAGGTGGGCTACATCGTAAGTACAGTGCAAGCACGAAATAAACAAATAAAATAGGAAATAATATACCAACATTTTCCCCCAACTTCATACGGTCCATGTTTTGCATTATATGTCACATTTCATCTCCGTGCTCCCGATGCGCTTCTGTCGCGATCACGTGCACTATACTGGTGGACTTGAGTTTCTGGTGCACTCAACCATTTTACTATTGCAGCTGACAACTGCGTTCTCGAATGGTTACTGTGTTTAATCGTTGTATATAAGGCGCGGCTGTCTTCCTTCTTATGTCTAGGATACGCTAAAACCCGCCACTCTATTCCTGTGATGCTTCAAAAGTCCATCGTAGCCATTCTTCACCAATTGTGGAGGAAGCCTCTGTACAACTTCTGGTGTTGCACCTCAACAGTGACTATTTTTCTTCTTTCGAATGCTGCGCTTCCATGCACAAACGTTGAGTGCTAAAAAATTTAGAAATTTAGAAACATAGAAATATTGGTTTAGCAACCAATAATTCGTATTACGTTGGGTTTAAACTCTATTTCTTAGTGAACTGTCTAAATTTTTCATCAAAACCCAACCAGGCGGATTTCCGCCGAAGATGTTCTCGTTGAGTGTTAAACTGCTCTCACTGAACGTAATGAACAACTTTCTTGCTTCCAACCGGGCGCAATGGCTTGATCATCCAAGCTCCGATCCTGCCTGTTTTTTTACAAGCAGCTGCCGTGTTTGCTCGATGTACAGCCCAGCAATCTCTTCGAAGCAACTCTAGGCCGAAAGAGGAAGATTCCACATAAAGAAAGGCGCTATAAAGACAAAGACTTTCGGAGATGGTTCTCAGGAAAGTGGCCATTTTGTCAGAAGTTACATAAAGTGCTGCACGTCCAAACAGATCGAAAAAACAGTCGCTATATAAAAATGCGTGCATCAGCGATGCTGCAGGGAAGTGCAATACGTGCTTGAAAATTTATTTCCCTCTGAATAGCAAATCTTTAACTTAAAAATTCCTCCATTTATTTAAGACGGTTATGCGCGTGCAATTTCGCTTCACTGAGGTACTGAAGCAGTGACGGAGTTTCTTTTTTTGTTTAGTGATATATATGCAAGCACTGAAGAAAATATTCAAATCAATGCCACCGAGAAGATGAGAAGTTTTTGTTTGCGCGGTTTGCTTTTTCTTTATTAGTGGTAATAACTCTGTTATTAACTCAGCATATAACTGTTCACCTACGTGTGGAACGTAGACAGCTCCACTTCCTTTTTTGTTTCGCTTTCTGTGTTCCAGCCCCTTAAAGAAGAAACAGCAAAGAGAAAGTGTGATCCGGCTGCTTCTTACGCCTTCACTACAATGCGCAAGTCGCAGAGTTTCTCAGTCAAAGAAAACTTCGCAGGTCCTGAGACCACCTTCAGGGCGACTGAAGAGCCTGAGGAAGCGGGTGGAGAGTTTTTGTGAAAACAAAGGAAATCCATAGAACTGTTTCCGCGAATCGAATTTCTTTCATTTATGTAGTACACAGATTCAGAAGCTGTTTTGCGTCACCTCGTCTCACTAGACTATCAGTGCGCTGTGTATCAAATCCCTGCTGCGCCAGACTCTGTTAAGCAATTATGTTATTCTCGGGTACACAGGTTTTGAAAGGGCAATTCACTTCGCACTCTCGATTGGTGGAAGCGGCTTTGTCGTGCCATTGACAAAAAAAAAAAGAAAACTAGCGAGCTGAGTTGGTGGGCTAGAACTTTAACGACCCTGAGAATGCCTTCAAAAGACCGCGACTTTTTCACGCATCTCCTTTAGAGAAACACTTACGATGGCGTGCCTACCGTAGCAAAATTTTAATTTCTTATGCCGTCGACCACTGCAACTTGCTAATGAGTAACAAATGCGCTTGCAGGACTTTATTGTGGTGAAGAGCGGCTGACTGATTAAGACGCCAGCACTGCTCAGATGCAACAATACTTCCGCTTCGCTGCACAGAAGGGCCGCGCCATCCAGCTATGGTGACCACTGCGACCTCTAACCTCGTTTCCTAGTTCTACATTGCCATACGGCGCTTCATCATATTTGGGAGTAGGAGCGCCGTAGAGTAGACAACATTCACGTGCCTTTCTGCGACATACATTCAGACGCTGTTGGCTGGGTTTGATAGGCTCTTGTTGGCGGCCGCAAATATACATCGCTATTAATTATGCAAGAAAAAACCTTTTCACTTGAAGGGAAAAAAAAAGTTGGAGTTGATGCGGAATTCTCCCAAATTCTAGCAGTGATGCGGATTTCTAACAAATCCGCATCACTGCCTTGTTTGGATTATCCTGTTGAACAATACGCGCTCAGCAAAGCATTTTTTCCTCCTTGCCGCCAAAGTTGACTACACAAACTTTCTTGGACCGATTAGAAGCTGGCTGGGCAAAAAGCACTCAGTACTCTCCCTTTTATAACCCCCGATCCGTAACCACAGTTCCGCATTCTGAAGCAGCTGTGTATGCTCCTCCATGACTCCCGCAAATTGTCTTAGCTGGCGTGTATGAAAAACGAATCAATTAGCAACACCGGAATGATCGCATATTGACCCGGTTTTTTCTTGCAGCTATAAGAGATTTTTCTCTTTACTTCACTTCAGGGCATTTCCTCAGAGTAGCGCATGAAAGACAAGACGCTTTATGCGGCAGTTCTTGCCGGAGAAAAACAGGTGACACGTTCTATTAAATACAACAACGTTTTCTTTATTCGACACAGTTGGTAATAATAAAAAAAAACAGGAGTAAAACATGAATTACATATATACACAGCTCAGAGGAATGACAGGAGCAAAGCGCGCAAGAACACTCGTCTTGGTTTAATCGAGTATTGCAATTTCACTAATGCAGCTTACACGTATCGCGAACAATGCGCATGCAATTTTTTTTTGCTAAGATTTTTCTTGGGCGGTATCATACATACAGCGATGCGAGTTTCTGCGACAAGGAAACGGGGAATGTTTGGTATACATCTCCTAGTTAGGAATGCTCGACGACAAGCGTCCGCGACCGCAGGCGGCGAGCCGAACAGTGCGCGCGAACAGTTTGAAATTGCACGTGCTCCTATGACAAAAACTAGAAAACAAAAACATGGAGGTAAAAACAAGGAGAAACGACAGGGAAAATAAAAATATGCGAGGACAGCCTAAAGGTTCTTTTTACAGAAACGTCAACGCTTTAGGAGCCGGTAAACAACCGGAGACAGAAGGGGAGGAGAGACCAGTACAGGAGCGTAGGAACAGCGAAACTCAACGGCCGATGTCCATGCGGGCCCAAAGCAGTCGCTGCGGAGAAGGGAGAGGCGGGCTGACACTGAAGGGAGGTGGAAAGGAGACTGAACGGAGTGGAGGAGAGGCGCGTACTAGTATACAAAGCTCAACGCCATCGTCTTTCTGTCTGGTTCCTTCCTACTGGAAGACAAGAGCTCGCTCTGCAATCGCCGTTTAGCCGTGCGACGCACCAAAAGAACTAAGGAAAAACTTTGACTGTGCTAACAACAAGCAATAGTTCCACTCAAGCAGCTTACTCTTCGTTCATTTTCTCATTTTATACAACCGTCATGTTTTTTTTTTGTCGAATGCAAAAATAATGTGCAGTTGCATTTTTTTTCTTTTTGCAGTACAACGTTCCGCTGTTCACGTATCGTGATTGTGTCACCGCGCGCGCTCTCGAAGAAGAGCTTTGGAAGCAAAGTCTTCCGAGCTGCGCAAACGCGGCAGGCTCATGTTGGCGAATTTCTAATTATATCTCCTACTCGTACTCTTTTTCTTGGCAGCAAACGCGCTGATGTGTACGGCAGGAAATAAAACAAAAACTGCGCGTGTCATTACTGTTGGCCTCGGATCATCTAGAAAAGTGTAGTTTTTGAAAAGGGATGTGTCCCCTTTCGAGAAGGGAATGCGATCGAGTCGTCTCTTCCGTCCGCCGAGCTTCCCCCCTTTCCGCTCGCTTCCGCAGCGAGCTTCCTCTTCGGTGCCGATCCCGACGTGACCCGAAAGGGGAGCGGCAGCGAACGGAAAGCGGGGAGCAGACGGTCTTCCCTTCTCGTCCCTAAGGTCCCGGTAAGGGCAAAACCGAATGCAGCTAAAGCGGTCGTGGCACTTTCTGGACTGTCCAAGCTCTTCAGTGCCAGCCGTGGCCGCCTCCGTAGCCACCGCCTCCGTAGCCGCCGCCT